>JAMLFY010000001.1:36792576-37082349 GCA_030441495.1 Dalbergia oliveri | reverse complement strand
TGAACACATACGTATATGTGGGAGGTTAATTATGTTACATGTTTATATATTTACACTGACCTCTTTGCAGACCTCTAAGCTGGCCATTGATGGTGATTGAATTGAATTTTGATCTCAAAACTAGAAAGCCAATGAGGTGGGGAAGTCCAATTAAATCTCAACCTTCTGTGGAATGTAGGGGAGTGGGGAGAGAAGTGATAAGAAAGAGTGTTTAAGGTTGCTGATTGGAATGGAAGCCAAAATAGATATGAGAGGAGCTAAATTTTACGCATGAAAGCAGAGCGGGAGGAGTAGTCAATAAATAGAGGGAGGAAGGGTGTACATTAACGGTGGAGATTACAGATTTATTGAAGGTGGGGACATCTTACGTGTCATATAATCGTGTCCAAATTCCAAAACTATCGTTAAAAAGGGAAAATACAATAAAAAAAATAAAAACAAAAAAAGGAAATCATTGTTTGATGGTGACATTTGAAGTGCAGACATCCACGTATTATGAGAAATATTAATTTTACTTATAAATTATGAAATTTCTCATTTATATTCAATTAATTATTGAATTAATTGAACTCTTAATGATATTGCGGTTGCTCATCTTAAATATATGTAAATAATCAACCACATATTATATTATTGAATTTTTTTTATTTTGAGGATTACGGCTAATTATGATTTTCCTTTCCCCATATATGTTGCACTGATTTTAATAAGGAGTGGGTTAGGATCCAGATTGGATTATGAATCTCTTTTGGTGTCTATCCACGTGGTAATAAGAAGGGATTGAATTAATTCATTTATTTAAAGTGCATGCATTATTCCATAAAAAAAAGGTTAAAATAACGCATGCATGTATCTATATTTTCTTTTGGCAATGGCTAATTACAGTATGTAAAAATAGCTGATTCATAGGGAGTGTAGATCATCTCAAAACATGAAGATTATATAGTTATGTTCATTAGTATGTTAAAATGTTGAAATGTTTATTAATGCAAGGTGGTAAATAATTTTATTATAAGAAATATTACACAAAATTTAAAATTTATTATTATCTCAAATTAAACTACGATAAAGGGAATGGAAAGACAGCTATCAACGGATGCAAAGAAATTTCTTTTGGACTGAAATATAGGGCAGGTCGATGTCGTCTTTAGTGCCCACACAAAATGTTCTTCTCATTTTGTTTATTTTGGACTATATTTTCATTTTATTTTTAATCTCTCAAATCAATAATGAAGTACATCTGTTATATTCATTTCATAGGTATTCTTTAAAAGTAAAGTATTATTAATTCTTAAAGTTCAATTAATCTGTAGGTCACGTCTATCAAAATAAGTAATAATAATAATAATTTGTCTGTTTTAAAGTTTTATTAAATTTTTAATTAGGTTCTTATTGTTTAAAAATTTATAATAAGGACCCTATACTAAATAAAAATTTATTATCAAGTCTCTTGGTTTAATTAACTATACTATCATTACAAAAATGTAAGATTAAAATTAATATTTCTTAATTTCTTTCTATGTTAGTGCACATGTAAAGAAAAGAGATGACAACAATTTTATATTGACACTTTTCAAAGACTGAATTTAAACACATTTCTTGTCCAATAACTAAAAAAAAAAAAATCCACCACAATAAATTTCAAATATAGTTTGATAATATCATTGAGTTTTTAAACTTCTTTAAAGGGACTCAAGCCAACCCATATAAAGCTAATAGTAGATATAGTCAAGCAATATTCTAGCTAATCTCAAGTTTTTGTGATGTATGTTAGATTTAGGGACTTGGTTTACAAAATTTTATTCATGTAGAAATTGATTATAAATTTTTAAATTATAGAGACCTTAATTAAAAATTTTGTGAAACTATAAAGACTAACCAATTAATTAAACCCTTTTAAAACTGGCTCAAACTACTTATTTGATTCATATAGTTTTTATTCCTGTAACAAAAAAAAAAATATAGTTTATATTCCAACATAGTTTCATTGCTTTTAATTACTTCAAAGATTTTATATTATTTTCTACTAATTAAATTGAAGTTAAGAGAAAAATTTCGACTTCACCAAAAATTAAGCCATGCTCTGGAATATAAAATTGAAAAGAGAGAGGCATGGATGGAAGGAACAAATGGGGGGTTTGGATGTTGTATAATGGAGGAGGAAATGGGCAGCTGCGGACAGTAAGGAACAAAGAGATCCATTTTGATGATCCCCCAAATGAGCGGTGAAAGATGAATAATTTGAAAATTTTATTTTCAACTTAGTGGTTTTACTATTTTACCCTTAATATTTTTAAAGATTTAGTTAGTAAAAAACAAAACTAACAAAGTAAAAGGGTAAAAGTATAAAATAAAAATTGTACATCATTTCATTCTATTAACTTATATTATAATTCCCAAACAAGACTTTGACCTTCCCTTTTCCTTATTAAAATCCCAAATAACATGGTGTCCTACAGATGAGCTATTACATTCCCATTTTCTATTGCATTCCATTACTAATCATTACTTTTCAGCCTCTTTTAAACTTCCAAACATGCTCTAGATATTTTTCAATAAAAAGAATGCTCAAGCCCTCAAGGGGAGGTGAGCGGACAACCAGAGTCAAATAGTGATAATCTACTCACAAGTACAAACATAAAACAAAAAATCATACCATTACACAAGCGACTCATGAGAAAGGCAAAAGAAAATAGAGGCAAGAACAAACGAGCATAAGAGATTGAGGTAGGAACATATATTCCATCAAAAGATGAGACAACATATCCTCCTCTAACAACTCTTTCTGCATTGCCATCAAAGTTGTGGGAGGGAGTCAAAATACCAGGAAAAGAGTAAGAAAAAACCACCATCATGAATAGTAATTGAGAATCTTGGTCACCAAGTTAGGAATAACTATAAGTAACTAGGAATAACAGTTGCAGCATACCGAGCATTATGACTGAACCAAGTGCAAGCTACTCTAGTGTAAACTTGATCCCAATTGTAAAAGGAATTCCTTAACTTGGGCGCCATAATTTTACCCATACTAAATAGACCCTAAATTACACAAAAAGCATGGAATAGAGAAACCAACTAGATGACCCAATTTTTATCTTGACAAATTTTAATTTTAAAACTAACATCAAAATGTATTTATATGATATTAATTTTGATATACATTCAGTATAAAGCATACTATTATTCAATACTTCTATTTGTTAGACTTCCAACATAATAGGTGGTCAAATCAAATATTTTAGTTGATGTAACAATGTATGATTGATTATCTGTATACAACTTTTTTTTACACTCACAATATATCTAAATTAAATACAATTTATATTACTATTATCCAATTATTTATTGGTATATCGTTTAATGAGTTTATGTGAGATGCCAAACATATTAAATGATATTCTAATATGTTGGTATGCATATAACTCTAATTGTAATATTATATCTAAACGTTAAAAATTAAATCACGCAATAATTTTTAAATTGCAAATAGTCCTTGTTAATCGAGTTTATTCTCTATTTGTAGTAAAGCTATATGAAACATGTGCTTTGTTTAAAAACTATAAAAATCATTTGATATTCTATAAAACACTGTAAATACTTTTTTAAAACGATGTCAAACTGCTAGAATCGAATTAAATTAAAAATAAAACTCTGAAATTAAATGAAAAGAATACTTATCCTTTTATCTTTGAAAGATGTACCAAAATAATTAATGAAAGCCATCAGAGCAAGATGAGGCGTGGTCGCTGCTGGAAGGCAAATTGATGCACACGCGTTTTGTTTGACAATTTAACCCCAAGCCTTGAAGACATTCAGTGATAGGGACTGAATTTTTTGTTATTCAGTTACGGGATTAAATTTTTATTGTTATCAATTAAGGATATTAACTATTCAATAAAATATTTTTATTAATAAAATGGTTGAAAAACAAAATTATTCAACTTAATGAATAAAAAATAATTTATGATATGACAAAACATACTTGCTACACATGTGTCCTAATTTCTTTAACACTTAATAAATATTAATAAAAAGTTTTTTTATTTAAGTTAAGGGCATCGATCCGCAATCAAAATAAAACTCAAATCTTTATTACTTAACTGTCACACTAAAATTGAAGTACTTATACAAGGGAGAGCCCCTCTTTTTCGCCTCTTGTTATTCCTTTTTAATTAGTTCTATTTTATTTTTCTAAAATACTCTTAAGTCTACTCTTAATTAAAAAAATTTCTTAAAGATTTAAAATTTTATTTAATAATCATACTAATTAAAACCAAATATAAGAATCAACTATTTAAATCTACAACTTAAATAATTTGACTTGAATAAAAAATTGTAAACAAATAACACTCATAACTATAAGGTTCTATCAAATAAAACTATAATCTGTTCCCTTTTACATCATAGTAGTGTAAAAGTAACAAATCTAAATCTAGAAATTAGAAAATGAAAGGACTCTAAGTGATATCACACTAGTATCAAGAAGTATACTAAAATATCCTTATTTGGCCTATGTTGTAGCTAGGGCTATATAATAGATGAGTTGGATCCAGTTAAGTTAGACCAAATTTGAGCCAAATGTTTTGATTGGATTTCTTCGAAGAACCCAAACTAACTGACCAAGTGATGACTTGACTAATGATTTAGTCAAATCAAGTTGGCCCAACATTTAGATAATTTATAAAGATTTAGATACTATATGTATAGTAAAATTATAAAATTTTATAAATATAAAATAAATTCAAGAATTATTTTATAATTAATACTTATATCAAAATTAAACAAATCATATCAACATAAATATAATGTTATTTATGTAAAATGTATTAGTTGAAGAATGGAGATGATCTTTTGATTTATCACTAGTGTTAAAAAAAAAGTTTAAAGAGTATCCTGACTTCAAGCCTAGTTAGACAAACTCAAAGCATGAACCCAACTTGATCCAATAAGCTTTGGTTTGGGTTGAATCTGGTCTGAACATCCCTACAATATTGTTTGAAAAGATACAACAAAATAATAAATTTGACAAATGTGATAGTGCTAGACCACTGTTCTAAATATTGGAGTAGATCGACTTAATCGATTCGACTGGTTGGATGGGAAACCAGTCCTTAGATTATTAGTCCAATAATGACTAAAAAGTTGGATTTTCAAAAACTAGTAAACCAACCCAAGATTGGATTAATGAACTTATCAAAACCTTGTCTGACTTGTCAAGTCTTTTAAAAATGAAAATTTCAATCTTTTCAAATTCAATGACATATCTATATGAAAGATAGCTAAAGCCAAAATATACACATTAGTTGGCAAGTTAAAGATTACTAATCTTCTTACTCTTTTAAAAAGAGTCTAGAGCAATGTCATACAAGAGTATCTATAATACACACACACATATGTACATACATATATACATACATACATATGAGGCAGTGTCCAATTTGACTTGCTGAATAATGATGTGGAAGGAAAAGTATTAAGGAGGGGAACAACTAGATACAGAAAAATGTTAGAGAATACTAGACTTGGGGAAGGATATGGGTTTTATTGCTGAATATGAACAAGAAACATTGAATTATTTAGCTAAAGGAGTTGAAGAGCAAAATGGGAAGTCACGAAAAGGGGAAGAGGGAGACCTCATAAAAAGACAAATGACAATCATTAGTAAGCTCCAAAGTTCTGCTAGTGTATCATTTTATTTATGTCTTTGAAACTGATCTGCTAGAATATTAGAGGAGTGGAAGGTAAGGAGAAAGATCTTGCAATAAAGAAAATTATGGGTGACATGAATGAAGTATTTTCTCCTAAGAACATGTAGGAGGGAAGGGTTGCATAGGCAGTATGTTGGAGAAAAGAATGGATGCAATCAATGTGTATCATTGATATCCCTCTTTTGGCTGCAAATTCACTTGGTCTCAAAAGAATTCAAGAAGTTTTTGGATCATATGATAATTGATTCGGAATGAAGTGTGAAATTCCTTGATATGAAATTAAATGCTCTTGCAAACTCAATCTTGGATCACACTCCTTTGAATCTTGACTTAACTAAGAAGTTGGGGGATCGAAAACTTTTGCATCTTTGGATGCTTGGTTTACACACCCTAAATTCTCTTGTATTGTTAAGCAAGAATGGCAAAATATGAATGGAACGCGATAGTGGAGAAATTGAAAAAAAAATACATGGCCTACTAAGAAAGTGGAATAAAGAGGTTTTTAGAAATTGATGAAGAAATAAACAAGCTTGAGCAAGGTATGGTGGAGAAATCTCTTGATGAAAATGGTACATGTGAAGTACTGCTAGCTGAACAATATGCATTAAATGCCTACCTCAAGCTATGGTTAAGAGGAAGGACAATTATTGGAAGTATTTGTCTTGTGAAAAATACTATAAAATCGGGTACAAAAATGCAAAGTACTTTAATGTAGTGGTAGTAAGGAGGAGGAAGAAAAAATAGATCGATCAATTGAAAGTGAATAATAGATTGATAAAAAAATCCAAGAATCATTAAGAATGAGATCTTGCATTTTTATAAAGTCCTATACAGGAAATCACTAGTGCCAACAATCCTATTGCCTACAAATTTGTTTTAAAAGATATCTGTTAATCACACTATTTATTTGGAGAAAAGGTCTTTTGTGGAAGAGATTAGGCAAACAGGATGATCCTATGAATTTTGTTAAAAGAATTTGGGATGAAATAGAAGAGGAAATATACGAGCTAATTCTTAATTTTTTTTATATAGGTCTGCTTCCTAGAGACATTAATACAACATGGGTTGTGTTGAGCCCAAAGTTTGAAAGTGCAATAGAGATAATGGATTTTAGCCCAATTAGTATGGTGGTATGTATTTATAAAATCATTTCTATGATATTAGCAAAGAAATAAAATGGTCATGCCAACGCTTGTGGGTGAAGCACAATCGAATTAATTTCTAGTAGGCAAAGTTTGGATGAAGCTTTGGTTGGAAATGAAGCAGTATAGTGGTTAGAAAGAGCGAAGGTTAAAGTTGTACTAATAAAACTAGACTTTTAAAAGGCATATGACACTATTTGGTGGGATTTTTAGATGTGGTCCTTGACCAAATGGGTTTTAGGAGCATTTGGAAGGCATGGATAAGGCGTGTGTTATGACAGCATCCATGTCTTTTATCATTAATTATTCACCTATCGCTCCACTTGAAATGTAAGAACAATGGTGAAAGAACATTTATTTGAATTCTCCATAACTCATGACAAGCAACATTGCTTTGAGTGTTGCAGAGCGTTCTCCAAATGAATGTTCCATGTTTTGGGTAGTCAATTTCACTTCCATTTATAGAGACCAAGGCCCTTTTCTTAGCCTTAAGTGTCAAACAATTTTATATTTTTCAAATACCTTCCTCAACCAACAGGAGCTTCCTTTTTCTGACTTTGAACTTCAAATCTCATATAGACTATATGAACTTACCCATAGATGTCAACAAATTTCAATAAATTTATTCTTGAGTAAAAATTGAGATAACACGATGCCCTCCATTTTTCTTTTCTTGAACAAGAATAAGAAAATTATTTATTTTAGCATTCTCAAACCAAATTTGTAACTCATTTACATTTTGGGTTCATTAAATCTTAACCAATATGCCTAAATCCTATTAGGTCTTCTAAAAATGGGCTTTGTAGACCTGTATCTTTCATTTAAATTACTTTCATTAATCCCAAAATTTTCTCCATGTCTCCTTCTACTCCAGAGCTGTCTTTTGATTTTCTTTTGTATAAACTTGGGACTAGAGACTTTCCATATTTTCTCATTTCAATCACTGTTCATCTTCCATGTGAGTTTAACTTTTATGCTCTTGACTTCTAGTTCATTTGCATTCTCCTTTTCTCCTTGTTTGATTCTTTATTCTTCACATCATTTCTTTTAGGTTCTTTCTTTCTATTTCTTTTATCACTTAGTTTTCCTTTCTGTTGTTTATGATGGCATCGTCAAACCCAAAGGAGACAAAACCCTACATTGATAACCCTTGTCACTGTTGATGAAGCTAATGTGGATAAGCAATGTGCTATGGGGCCTACTCCTCAACCAGGAACACCAAGAACTCTGGGCTAGCCAGGACTACTCCTTTTTTTTTTTTCCTATTGGCTCTTCCATTCATGCCTATATTGGTCTTGTAATGTCTTCCCAAATGTCGTGAGTGTGAACTCTTTCTTTCCTTGTGCCTAAAAAAAAAAGAAATTATAGCTTCCCTAGTACACAACACCACTTCTATTTGGTTGTTCAACAAATCTAGAGTCTTTAGGAATAATCCCAAAAATGCATCCCTTTATATAGGATGGATGAATCGGGTTAAAGCTAAAAAGGCACTTTCAGAGAACCATAGAAATATAATGTTTGAGCTCATTGAGTTAAGTTTCCATCTCTTATCTTTAAATGCATTGATGATTGGAGCACCTTTATGCTTTTGGAATCCAGCTATCAATAATTTCCATTTTTCATATATTATGATTGGGCCAACATTGTTTGAAGTTGCTATTATTACGAATTTATCGCCTTTATGTGAAACTATTTTGTCGAACATGTCTCCTTCTAGAGAGAAATCTATACTCGACCTAAATATCAATGCTTACACTACATGCATCAACCCCCATAAAGAAAATGATGCTTGTTGCGTTTCCCACAACAAACAAGTCACCTTCTTATATTTTTGGCTTAACACAATTGTTTTTTGTTTGAGGTCAGTCCAAATGCAAACTTGTTCCCTCACTCTTGCTATCCTCTTACATGAAGGTAAACAATTGTGTTTGGCCAAATTGTTAATTGCCTAGCTTTATGACTCTATCAATGATCTAGTACTTTATAGGCAAAAGCAAACCAAATTGACCAACTCCAAGACCTTTTTGGCTTTTACAATTATGGTTTAATACAATCTGTAACCTCAATTGGACTACAATCGTTCTTTGATGTTGAAGTTAGTTAGCATATATATGGTGCATGCTTGTGCTATTTGAGAGAATATTCCAAAGAAAGCATCCAAAGTCAATGAATTTAAATATTTCATCCGTCAGCTTCATAGGATTAGGATAAGGAGTAAAAAAAAATTCAACCTATCCCTTTTTGCACTTAGGGAAATTGGCCCTAAATGGTTCACTCTTGAATGGTTTTTTCAGAAGCTTTGATCAAACAGATGAATCGATCTATATGGGCTGAATTTTGTGCCTTCAAGTTTTCCCATCTAGACTCCTTGGAGAAAGTGACCTAAGTATTAGACTACATGCTCCCAACTTTGTCGTTTGACATTTGATTTTTTCGAAGCTAAACTAATTCCCATATCTTTTGAAGTTTCATATCAAATCTTGAATACATGTTCTTATTCTTTTGACCACTTACACTCTATTTTAGAGAATGGGAAAGAAAAATTGTTTGACAGTTACTGCTATGGACCCTAGTTTTCTAGTTTGTGAATCTTTTTGTGAATGGTGGCTTCATTATGCTTTCCTCATCATGAACCTTTTAAAGATTGTGAGCCTTGTATGGTTAATGTTTTTCGTTTTGATTTGCAATAAACGGCTTCAACAAAATTCAAAGGTATGAACATTCAAGAAATTATAATGTTTGAAAAATTCTTTAAAGTCAAATGGAATCCTTGAGATATAAAGGGTGGTAAGATTAACTGCGACACATTTAAAAACAAGAAGGAAGCACATAAGAGTTGACATTGTTGAGCTTTCAAAAAGGCTTAACTTGTTAACCTTTTGGTTTAACAAATTTTTTAAAAATACCTTTTAAGTTTCCTCTTCTTCGAATGCACCATTTGGGTTGCCTAACTCCTATGAAGCCTGGACATGATAAACACAGGACACGATATGCAGAACAAAAAAGACACACCAAAGTTGAAAAATTATAATAGAACACGGTATGTATATAATTAAAAATTTAAAGAAAATTATAAATCAATTTATCTCTCCATTTGTGCCTAATTGTTCAGACTCAGTTGGCCTTGCTAGAAATTCATTCTCTATCAGAAGGATGGTATTAAAAAATATGACTTCTTTTTGGAAAGGCAATATTTTTGTGCCGAGGGTTATACATTGAAAAATAATTCCCCATTTGAGATTCTACTTTCAAACCTTGGTGGTAGAGATATATAGTTGTACAACTTTTGAGGTGCAAATGGGCCAAAATTGATCTTTCCTTTCCCCATTGACCTCACTCACTCTATTTGAGGTTTCATAATTGTGTGTTGAGGGACAAAGACTTGCCTCTTAGGTGTGAAACTCGGTGCCCTAAAGTCAATTTGACAATATGTCAATGACATTCAATAACTTTCTTTCATTGGTGTCGAAAGGAAATTATTTCAAACTTTAGGCTAATCTTTACCATACTCTTTTTGGCGTGTTTCTCACCTTACATGGCTTCTCTCACCTTGAATTTCTTTCATGAATTTTCTATTCTCCTTCCTTCTCTATGACGAGGATTTGGTATAAATTGCCCTTTTTCTTTACATTCTGAACCCATTTTTTTTTCATAACATTTGCAAATGGAATCCTTGTTTTGATGTAAACCCTGTTGGCTTACCATCTACTATTACTATAGTCTTCATTTCTGGTTTGACTTCATCTCAAGAGGTTTCCTCCAACTTCAAATAGTTTCATATTTCTTTTCCATTCACTTTGATATTTCAATTTCCTTTTCCTTTCACATATGTTTTGGCTATGTCCTTTCAAATATTGCACTACATCTTGGACATAAAGCCACACTCCATTCATCGTCCTTTTGCCTCAAAAGAAAACTCAACCAATCCTTCCTGGGCTTAGGGAAAATTATTTTTTTAATGCTTTCAAATAAAACTAGATTCATATCATGGAACAACTCCTTTTTTTAACTTTCTTTTAAACCTAGCATATTGATCAACGTTGGAATGAGCATTGGCTCGACATATGATGAATTCTTTTGAAAAGAATCTTCATCAACCATCAAAGTTGACATAGGCTTTTCTTCAAACTTCAACCTTCCATCTTTTATAGCTTTTTTGTATTAAGTCCCTGAAACGCACACAATTATTAGTCCAATAATTAGGAACTAAATGAAACTTACAAAACTTTTTCCCTTTTAGTTCACTTATGCAGGTAACTTTTTTCCTTTGGGCAAAATGATATGTTTATCTCTTAACAACACATAAAAAATTTGCTCAACTTTGGTGATGTTGAATGCATATACTTTATTACCAAATGTGTTATTCTTTTCTTTTCCTTTGACAGGTTTTAGAGGACAAACAAAAGTTGGTCCTAATTTTAACTCAACTATTCTTTTGTTCTGTTCTTTTGTTTCAACATAAGCTACTTTTTCCTTTTGACTTACACGTCATAATTCTCTCTCAATTTGTTCTTTTTCTATTCTTAAAGACTCTATTTGTCTCATTTTTTCTGCAACTTGGGCTAGATCTCAAAATTGTTGTTGACCAACTTTTTCCTAATACTTAATCTAACCTATTGACTATTATTTTGACCATTTCTACTTTTGAATAGGCTAACATTGATTCTTTATTACTCTAAATCTAGGCAATAAGTCATCGATGTTTTCTCCATGATACTGCCAAATCTTGAACAAGTCTGTGAAGCTCACTTTCATCTCACCTCTAAAAAATTGCTTATGAAAAGCATTCTCTAATTGAAATCAAGACAAGATTGAATTCAACGAAGGTTTAAGGATCATATAAATGCATTTTTTGTTAAAGATGATGGAAAAATCCTTATTTTTAGATATTCATTTGATGTTATTTCTCCTATTATATTAAGGAGTATCAAGCGATGTGCGCGACTTTGATCCCCCACTTTCCCCATAAAATTTACTTAAAGATTTTGAATTTTTCCAACCACTTGGTATTTCAGCTTGTTACACATAATTGGAAAGAAAAAACAAAATTTGATTGATTTGCATACCTGATGCCCTCTATATTATTTTGTCTTAATGTTTGCATGAAGTTGTCATCATTTTATTCTCTTCCTATTAAATGTATTCTTTCATTGGGCATAGCATTGTTTTGAAGTATGTAATTTTCTCTAGAGTTGGTCATTTTCTTCAATTTCAACAACTCCTACTAACCTAAACTAATTGCTCATATCTCGCATTGTTCGACTCAATTGATGGATTTAAAACAATTGCCATTTGTTTTGTGAGCATATTCACCAAATAATGGTGATTCCCATCAATTTGTTGTCAAAATGTCGAAAGAGTCGAGAGTATTTGATGATGCCACATTTGGCATATTTTTGTCATCTAAGGGAAAATTGGACCTTTATTTATGTCGTTATAATCTGTTGGCCACCTTGATTCATCAATGGCCTATAGTGTGGCACATTGTTCAGGTGCACTTGATTTTGAATACAAATTTTAATATTGCCCTCCAACATTCCTCAACATAGTCGGTATTATCTGGAGATTAATCGACAAAACCAAGGGGTAAACCATATGGTAAATTATTTACCAGATTATCTATAGTCATATTTAACTTGTGTTAGGACAAGCTCTTCTTTTGGGGTAACTCTTGGTTTTGCATGACATTTGGACTTTGGTTTTGAATAACATTTTGCTTTTTTCTAGAAACTTGATTTTGAGTTGTTGGTGGGTTTGAATTTTCATTCTATGAGATGTTTTGATTTTGAACCGTGTTTGGATTATTATTCGTCCTCGATTATTCCTACCACCTTTTGAGGATGTTCTTGACATTCTAGGAAAAGTTCCACTCTTCAAGATCATTCAATTACCATACTTTAGACAACTCTCTAAATTTGGTCCCACCGAGTGTGCTTATTTGTTTTCTTTCTTTTTCGACAACAAATGTATTGTCGATCAGTTTACTTTAAGATCTTCTTCAGAATTTAAGCATATTCCTCTTAAATTCTCAAATTAAGAGTCAACAAGTTGAAAATGAATGATCTTCGATAAAATTGAATAAATGAATTCAAATATAATGACAAATTCAAATAGAATAAAATGGTAGTCAAAGACTTGCGATGGAAATCTAATCTTAAGAGGGCAAAAATGTAAGGTGCAAAAATGATATTATGACTAAGACTAGAAATTCTAAAAGGAAAAAGGCAAAGGACTTGAAATGTAACAACAATGGTGGAAAAAGAAATGGTGAAAGAACATTTACTTGAATTCTCCATAACTCATGACAAGCAATATTGTTTTGAGTTCTGCAGTGTTCTCCAAATGAATGTTTCATGCAATGCGCAATGAATTCAACTTCTATTTATAGAGACCAAGGCCTTCTGCACTGGCCCAAGTGTCCAAAGAGTTTTATATTTGTCAATGCAAATACCTTCCTCAACTAATAGTAACTTCCTTTTTTTGACTTTGAATTTAAAATCTTAGATCCACTATATGTACTTACCCACAAATGTCAACAAACTTCAATAAATTTATTCTTGAGTAAAAATTGAGATAGCATCTTCTATATGGTATAAGTTCTTAAATTTGTAGAATTTGTCTTTATGCCTACCGTCTAATCCTATTGGTCTTTATAAAACTTGGTGTGGTGCACCCTTAGAGGATTTGATAAAAAAAATGTGGATATCCCTTCTTTATGTTGTTTGTTGGACCATCGGTGGCTATGAAATAGAGTGATTTTTGAAGGCTTACAACTTGGACATAGAAGTTCAAAATATTTTGGTTAGACTTGGGTAGTGGACTCAAGCTTAGTGTGAAGACTTCCCTTTGAGTCTCAATTTCTACTCAGGAATTTGGAGTAGATAAGGGTATGGCACTCATGACTAGCAACTTGTTGCATATGTATTAAGGGTGCTTCATGTGGTTGACTATGTGTCACGACCTTCTCATGAATAAGGTGGCATGATACTTTCATGACTAATGCCTTTGTGTGACTTTGATAATCTTTTTTACATGGAGAGAATCTACTATATGGAGTCAAGGCATGAATGCATTATATGGTTAAGGATCTTTTGGGTCTCTATGCTAACCTTTATGGCAATGTTGAAGGGATTTGTTATAGAAACTACTTGTATTTGTGCCTTTGGCTTTGTTTTTTTTTTTTTTTCTCTCTTTTTTGTGGGTTTGTTTTATATTTGATTTTGACCTTATTTGTGTATTCTTATTCCTTTTGGATCGCTCGTAGCTTTCCATGCTTGCTTTCTATATGTCTCCGAGCCTTTGTTCCATCTAGCCTACTATGTTGGCTCAAGTTATTGACTTAACCTATCGGACAAAAAATTATTCTTTAAACTTCTTTAGTATAGGAATGAAAATATTTTTTCAATTCAAAATGTTTTTGAAAAATAAAAAAATATAGACGATAAGAACGACAATAATAGCTACTTCCCTTGCACAAGATTTGTCTCTTCTATAAGATTTAACTATTTACATTAAGCAGCAAATCGTGTATCATACATATAATAAAAACTATTCTCTATTTTAATTTATGAGATTTAGATTCTCTAATAAAGATATTTGTAAAGTGAAAATATGACATTGAGTGTTGTAATACTTTCTTTGTAAAGGTGAGAATAACTAAGGTGAACTTGATCTATTTAATAAACCTAGAGTTGGATGTTTAAGTTAGAAGATACCACAACTACCTGAAACAATTTCATCCATTGAATTTCTGGGTTTGCTTAAAGGACAAAGGAATAAAAATCTAATCAACTAATCAATGAATAAGGGCCTCTCTAACAACGTAAAATGTTAAATCACATGGAACTTAATTTACATGTTTGGTGATAGCAATTACCTCTCCAAAAAGAAATTTTCTAGGTAATTGTCCGAATTGTACATGTTTTTAATGTTTTGTAGCGAGCAAAACCTTATTTTGGCTTTTCAAATTGAATGACTATTTTAGTTTAGTTTGTAAAATTAAAAAAACTAATAATTTAGTAGCGTTTGAAATTGCAAAGTGTTATTTAAATCAATCCTTGAGATAACATGTGTAGAGACTAAATTGAATCACTTAGTTGTTAACTTGAATCACATTCTATAATTTTGAAGATCAAATAATTAATTTCTCAATTTCATAAATTGAATTAAAACATGTGTACAATTTTGAAGATCAAAATGAAATTTTACTCGATTTATAGATTATGACTATAACTATTAAAGTGAGCTACAATCCACGAGTCAACCTGACTCAACCCACCAAAATAGTGGGTTAAGTTAGTAAAATATTAACTCATTTAAAAGTTAATTAATTTGGCCCAACCTCTATAACTATAAATCACAAGCTAAGTAGGTTGATCTGGTTCATTGATATTTAAATAAAAAAAAAACTTCACTTCATGATTATTTTTCTTCTAAGGTAATTAATCATTAATTAATTTATTAGAGAAGTAAAAAAAATAAAAAAACTATACAATAAGATAAGACCATTTTCACATGCCGCCAGGCAATTTGTCTATACGCAATTAATTAATGATTTAACATGACACAAAACGTTATCTATATATAACAAATATATATTTTGTAAACGTTCTATTGATGTAATTGCTTTGGCTGAAAAAAAAAAAAGAAACATATGAATTCCAACCAATTAGCTAAACAAGAGTTTGAAAAGTAAATGTAAAAAAGAGTTCGAAAAGTAAATTATTTCTCCAGGTATAGTTTAACAACCTTCGGGTAGTATTATGAACTCAACATTAAGGATTTTGTTTTGCTTTCTGGATTTCTTTCAACCCGCACTCTTACATATTCTCCCACGTCAACCATTACCAGAAATTGCATCATCATGTGAAGTCCTGCCGCAGACATAAACTTTAACCAAACCCATGACCTAACATGTTCGGATGGTAGTTATCTTGTGAACCGATTTGTCTCATGCTTTGACAAATTATTACTACTTGTATATATTTATAAGGTTTTGCTAATTAATGTTGTAGGGACACTAGTTAAAATTTTAAAGCACTAGTTAAATTTCAATAATGATAAGTTTTCATTAAAGAAATACAAATTTTAAATCTCCAATGCATTTATTATCTCAAAAACCTACTATTTGTTTTTTTGAAAAATTAACGAATATTTTAAGAGCATGAGTTAGACAAGCACATATTTACATAGCCTAGAGGTTTGTATTGTATTTTCATTTTTTTGGATTGGTTTGCAATTGACGTGGCTTTCAAAAAGTTATTGAGCTCTTTGGACTCTTTAAAAAGTATAACAGGACCATTTGATAAAATAATACAAAATTTTCTTTCAATAAGCAGAAGCTAGATACTAGTGTTTGATAAATATACTTCAAACATCCAAAATCAATAATGGATATAGATATTAAATAGTATAATTTTTATATTTATTGTCATTAATTATTTAGAGTTAGATCATATTAGTCCTTTGAATTTTAGATACTAGAAGTCAGTTTTGAAAAGGATTCTATTCATGCTTAAAAACACCCATGACTTTTAAAAATCAAAAGTAAAAGTATCATAATTTTTTAATTTACCAAATAGAAAAAATTAATTTATACTTTTTATAAGAGTACCACTTCGAGGAATATTACCAAATCCACCTTCATCATCCACATTGGCCTCACTGCTAATACCACAAGATATGGCAACCTGCATTATGTCGCTATGTTGTTGTTATAAGCCTATCAATCTCAGATTACTATTGTCAACGTTTTGTTTGGATAGGGGAAAATTGAAAGAAAGAAAAAGAAGAAAATAAAAATAACTCACGATGTGAAATATAGATAAAAAAAATGAATTATTTCTCTTCTAGTATTTGCCAACAAAAGAAAAAGAAAATGAATTTCATATCTAATTAATTGTGTAAAAGAGTGAGAAGATAAAAAATATATATAAGTGAATAAAGAAAAAAAGATGTGTTTATAAAAAAGTTTTTTGTCAAAAGACAAAGAAAACGATACATGCCTTTATTTTCTCTTGATGTATTGTATGTAATAACAGATTGTGTCACATAAAACTTTTGTTGTTTAGATGAAACATGAAATTCGTTAAATGGTATATTGACAATTGTCAATTGTTTTCTATCCATTAAATTAAATGCTTATCACTAGACCAAAGTTACAATCAATAGAGATTGTGTTAACTTTATTCTTTAAAGTATCTAATATTTGTATTGAGAACAAGGGGTATAAGGGGTTGTATGTTTGAAATTATATTTTCAGGAATCACGTTCATGGAAGTATTATATCTAGGAATGTCATTTTCGAAAATCTTAGAAAGTTTATTTGTTTATCATTAAATATTTTCAAGAATATTTGTTGAGTTTTCTAAGAATAAATTTAAAATTTGTTTATTTTATAACAATATTTTTGGAAATATATGTCAAGAATTTCCAAAATATATCCCTATCATAATTAATAGTATTATAATTGTGGGGAGAAATGAAATAATTGAGAGATATTATAGTATTTTTGTTTAATAATTATCATCATTCCTAAGTCATATGAATCTTTTATTCCAATCAACTATCATGAGAATGAAATCTCATCAAAATATGGGAATATATATTTCTTGGGAATAATTGATACCCATGAATAATTTTATAAAACTTGTAAAGTTGTAATAAACATAAGAATAAATCTTTCCCAAACAATTATTCTTGGAAAAAATTATTAAACTTTGAAACAAACGCAAAGTTTATTGAATCCTAAAGGGCGTGTGGTGGATGGAATGATTTTATATTTATGGAAATATGACCATGCGAATGTAAGATTTAAAGGTATCAGGTCTTGAGGAAAGATGAAAGGAGAGAAGTTTAGGAAAGAGAACAAAAAGAGTAAAGTGTTTGAGTATTGAATAGAATTGGTTATTGCATTATGTTCATGATACACATGGCTGAAGGTTTATATACATTTCATTGCATTGCTTTGCATGCTTTTCTAGAGAATTAGTTACAAATGAATGCTTCACAAATATCACGAATCTAACTAATTCAGTTTATCAATCTTATCCTGAATTCCTTAACATCCCCCTTCAAACTCAAAGGGGTGGAGTCACAAACCTTGAGTTCGGACCTGAATAGGGAGAAACAGAATGAATAACAGCTTGGTTAGGATGTTAGATATTTGGTCTTGTGCAAATATGGTGATCAACTATCTTCTTCTGAATAACATTGTCTCTAACATAGAACAAATCAAGCTCAAAATGTTTAGTTATGTTGTGAAGGATTTGCTACTAGTTGCAAAGCTACTTGGTTGTCATAGAAAATTGAGGGAATGGTAGACAATGGTGTGTACAGCCCAATCAGGAATGATCTAGGATAGCTCAACCATAACTACTGCAGGCTTCTGAATTCTACCTTAGGATCTAGAGATTACAACTTTTCTTAGAAGACCAACTGATTAAGTTCCCTAAGTAGACACAAAAGCATGTGATGGATTTCCTTTCTACCTCAGTGCTAGGCTTCTGGTATGATTGGTTTTCTTGAAAGGAAAGTAGATGATTGAAACTTGAGTTATTTGATATGAAATATTAAATTTTAAAGGAGGTATCATTGACAAAACTATAGCTAACAATTATGTAAGCCTTGGTCCACCTATCTATTATCCTGGTGGACCAATTACTTTATGATATAGCCTTTGTATTTAGGAAATGTCTGAAAAATGGAGAAGACTCTGTCCTTTTTCTATAAAAAGTTGTATGACATGGCTTGTAGGGAACATGTTCCCCCAATCAAGACCTAGGTTGGGTCGTGACAAAGTTGGTATTAGAGCTCTAGGTTATCTTATGACTAATAGAGCAAGTGTCCTTTAGTGGTGTCATGATTGTAGGAATGGAAGCCAGCCCATTCTTACAAACATGATGCTACTAAAGGTCTTACTAGTTCTTCTTTTAAGTCATGTCTCTGTTTTCTTTTAGTGAATTTCCTATTGTGAATAGATTTTGTTATTGTCCTAAATCATGTTAATCTATTTTCTAGGTGGAGATGCCACTTAGAAGGTGTAACCATGGTCGAGGAACAGGTGATCATATTGCTTCGAATGCCGAGTCTGATAGGGCATCCTCCCTTCCACTAAGAAGGAGAGGCCATGGTAGACGCAGGGGCCAAGAAAGAACGACCAGCCAACATGATGAGCCAGACCATGGAGATAATATGGCTGGTGTAGTTGTAGAGCTTAGGGAGTCCACTAGGCTATAGACACCTTGTTGGGGCTCATGATGAATCAGATTGGGGGGAGCTTAACCGCCACCCCAGCCAGGACTTGTTCGACCAGGCTAGGGATAGTCTCTTCCATAGGTAGGTGTTTACGCTACTATCCAAGACTTCTTCAAGTAGAAGCCACCTATCTTTTCAGGCAATCTATCCATAGAAGATCCCCAACAATTCCTAGATAAGACAACTAAAGTTGTCTGAAGTCTTATTTGTTCTAGTACCCGATCCATTGAACTAGCCTCATATCAGTTGGAGTATTTGGTGGAACAATGGTATGGGACCTTTTTATGAGGAAGATCACCTATGTTGCCCCTACTTGGTTGGGATGAATTCCAGCTACTTTAATGGCAGGGTTCCTTCCTTCTAGTAGGAGTTCAATATTATAGCAAAGTTTGAGAAGCTAACTCAAAAGTCTGGCATGATAGTTGCTAAGTATGATTCATAATTTACTAGACTTTCCCGCTATGCACCATGCTTGGTATCCATAGAGGCTTTAAGGACAGAGAGATTCATTAAAGGGCTAGCAAATGTTATGTTCAACTCATTGTCATCTCATGAGGGAAAATTCACATATGATGAGGTCATGGATGCAACATTGAGAATTGAAATAGGAAAACAGAAGAAGAATGCTAAGGAAGCAAGCAAGAAGCCTATCACCCAGGGTTTCTTCTCAGGTAGTTAGCTTAAGTGGAGGAGATAGACCTCAAAGGCAACAACGTCCTCCACCTTATCGAATGCCATCTTGTAGCCCTCTCCAATGAGTACCTCAACCTCAAGGCTTATGTAAGGAGTGTATCATGGCAGAGCATGTCAGGATCTAGTACTATGACCATGTTAAGTAGACTTGTCAGACTTATGGTAAACATCATTGGGGTGCATGTTAGAGAAGGACATCAGCATGCTATATATGTGGTTAGGTTGGACATTGCAAGAGAGATTGTCCATAGCTATAGGGAGGTTGAGCTAGAGTTCTCTATATTCAGTCTCACTATCATCGTCCTTTTCCACAAAGGAACATCAAATCCTTCAGGAAAAGCTGATTGGTACGGAGTAGATGGAAGAGGATCTAGCCAGGCAGGCAAAGGATAGCCACGATTGTTTGCATTGATAAGACAGGATGCTTAAGCATCAAATACTATGGTAGTAGGTACTCTTCAAGTTAACACCTTTAATGCACGTGTGTTGCTTGATGTAGGATCCATGCATTCATATGTGTCCCTGTTCTTCGTATCTTGATTTGAAGAGCAATAAGAGGTTTTAGATCAACCTTTTTGTGTTAGTGTACCTTTTAAGGAGCCATTAGTAGTTCAACTTGTATTCCGATCTTGTGTAGTTAGTGTAAATGGCATTGACATCTTGGCCGATTTAGTATTGCTTGATATCGTTGATTTCGATGTCATCCTCAGGATAGGTTGTGACTCGCTTCCTGTCATGCCATTGTTGATTGCCACCTTAAGGTTAGATCTAAAGTTCGTGATAGGCCAACCTTTGTGTTTCAAGGTGATAATCTAGTGACCCCAACTAATCTAGTTTCATCCTTGGATGCTCGTCATTTATTAAGTAAATGGAATGAATGGTTCATAGCTTTAGTTTGAGATGTTGAAACTAAAGTACTTATAGTTGATCAAGTTCCTGTGGTCAAAAAGGACCGAGATGTATTCCTGAAATAGTTGCTCAGGATGCCTCCAGAGAGGAAATAGAGTTTGGTATTAATTTGGTGCCAGATGCACAACCTATATATATTTCCTTATATCGTATAGCCCCCACAAAATTGAGGGAATTAAAGGATCAGCTACAAGAATTGTTAGACAAAGGCTTTATCCACCCAAGCACATCTCCATGGGGCTCCCGCGCTTTTTGTAAAGAATAAAAATGGGTCCATGAAGCTATGCATTTACTATAAGCAACTTAAAAATGTAAATATCCGTAATAAGTATCCTTTACCCTGAATTGACAATCTATTTAACATCTTCAGGGGCTTCTTGTTTCTCCAAGATAGACCTTCGCTCTGATTATTACCAATTGAAGCTTGGAGAAGATGATGTACCCAAACTCTTTTCAGACCCATTATGGACATTATGAGTTTTTAGTAATCTTCTTCGGGCTAACAAATGCTCCACTTTATGGGTCTTATGAATCGAGTGTTTAAGCCTTTCCTTGATCACTTTGAAATTGTTTTAATCAATGATATCTTGGTATATTCCATGACTTAAGAGGAACATGAACATCAACCTCAACATTGTTCTACAAACTTTGAGGGATTACCACTTTAATACAAAGTTCTTGGAGTGCAAGTTATATTGAGTGGCATTTCTTCATGTTGTGTTTAAAGAAAGCATCATGGTGGACCCTAAGAAAGTTTAAGCGATTCAAAAGTGGCCAAGGCCTACTATTGTGACAAGATTAGTAGTTTTCTAGGCGGTAGGGCATTATAGGTGATTCATAAAGGACTTTTCAAAGATTTCCGCTCCTCTAACTAGGTTGGCCTAGAAGAATGTTCAATTTCAATAATCAAATGAGTGTGAGAAAAGCTTTCAGAAACTCACCCTTAGGTTTTGAAGGGTATATGGTGTATTGTGATGCATCTCAAGTGGGACTTGTTTGTGTTCTTATGCAACATGGCCAAGTGATTTTATATGCTTCCAAACAGATCAAAAAACATGAACAAAATTACCCTACTCATGACTTGGAGATAGTGGCAGTAGTCTTTACACTAAAATTATGGAGGCACTATTTTTATAGGGAGACATATGAAATTTATACAGACCACAAGAGCCTCAAGTACATTCTCTAGCAAAAAGACCCTAACCTCAAGCAACTGAGATGGATGGAGTTGCTTAAGGATTATGACGTACCATCTTATATCACCCAAGTAAGACCAATGTGATAACGAATGCATTGAGTAGGAAATCCAAGGGCAACCTAGCCTACATATCCGAAGTAAGAGAGCTTGATAGAGGAAGTTCATAAGCTTGAATTTGAAGGAGCCTTAACCCTCTCCCTATCCCATTTAATAAACAAGGACCTTATTCCCATTCCTGGGGAACCAAACTAGTCCCCGTACCCATTCTCATTGTGGGTAATCTCCAGAGTATCCGTCTTTGTGGGTTTTTTTTACCATTCCCACTCAAAACAATAAGAGGAGTGTTATTCCAATATCTCAAAATTCCAAACTCTAGAAACCCCTCTCACAAAAAATATGGGATCCACATCTCCATTTATTCCCCATTTATCTCTCTCCACATCTTTTCCTCTATTTGTTTTAACAAAAACTATAATTTCAACACCTGAAAAATGGCATGAATCTTGTGGTGTTAAAATAATTCTCAAACAACAAATCTTTATCTTCACCAAACAAGAAGGGAATACGGAGAGTGTATAGGACTTATTAAAATACTCATAGTTTTATATTTTTTATCATATAATTATAATATCTTATTATATATATATATCACTGTATCTTTATTTTTTGTTATTATATCACTTTATCTGTATCTTATTTTTTTAAAACATTATTGCATTTGGATATCATATATTGTATCAAACTGGGTACATGTGCCATGTCAATACCCATATTGTATCGTATCAAACTAGTCTAAACTTAACTTGAAAATGAGTAAATAATTCATAAAGAGTGAAAAATATCTAGCTTAAAAAAGTATGCGAACTGAAGAAATTGTCAACAGACTAGTTATTGTATCTTTAGGGGTCCAAGTTGACTAATACTTAGCAGAGAAATTTACGGCATCACTGGAATTTGTATTCTCTGAATTGTATCCTCTATCAATATCTCCAGATCATAAATCTTCTTGCCATGTGCGTATACAATGACTTTGTTTGTTTTGTGTGGTTTAAACAGGAACTACCATGATGACTATGAGAGAACTTACAACAATTTAACGAGATTGCAACTCCTCACTCAACACGGAAAGAGACAAATTTTTTAGAGTATAGATAGACAATTAAACGGCGAGTTCTCCTAATTAATATATTACCATATAGAAATAACTATCCAAAAATTAATGTTTTTTAGTACAATTATAGTCAGATATATTGATTTTTTAACAATTATTTATAAAAAATGAAGTAATTTTTTTCCATACACATGTGAATCCTAAATTATACTCAATACCACTCCATACCAAAAAACAAAAACTCATAACCACACATAATTAAGAGACCCAAATCTCTACTATTTGAACAAACACCGGCCTGTCGAGTGTGAGAAAATTTTCTTGTAGATCTGATATGGGAAAAAGAGGATAGCTGGCTACGTGTACTAATTATAAAATATTATCACCTCCTATATGAGTAGTGTATGCATTATCAGCACCATGCATTATAACAGTAATATACTTGAGATAGATCCCCTCTCATCAACCTCCCTCCTCCCAAAACACAAATGGAAAAAAAGTGTATTTATATGTCAAATGTGGCAACTTTCTACCCAATTTTATTCACTCTTTTGAAGTAGCTAAGCATAAACTAATCAGCACATAAAAGTTCAATTCTATTACAATTTTTGTTCATATACATGAATGCAATTCAGCCTACCTTAAGCCACACGCCTTTTATCTTGGTTTGTATTATAATGGTAATCGAATTTCTACGGCTAGAGACAGATTACATTTTCTTTCCAAGGAACACCCCCCATGTCTTACTCAGATACCATTTGAGCACAAAATGTCAAAATAACAAACAATAAAAGAAGCTTCTAACAAGGAATACAACTGTTAAGCACTACCTAACAAACTCCAATATCCCACTTTTGTCGCAGATGGAAAATGATGGAGAAAGAAAGAGCTGACAAAAGCAAGAATGACCATTTACACAATGTGTGTAGTGGCAATGCAATCAAGGAAGGGTCGTGACAAAAAGGGTGGTGGTAATGTTTGTATTATAACATATCAATTCATTAACAAGATGTAGTCCGGATGGGGGATACAAGTCTCTTAATTTTGTGGTTTTGAATTCGATTTTAGAATTTATGTATATAAAAAAATGCTCTATGAAGAGAGGTTTTGATCTAAGTCTTAAGAGATTAGTCGCTCAGGTATTCAGAAAACTGAAAAAAAAAAAAAAGTTATAACAAGTCAATTTCAAGTTAAAGAATCCCTCCCAGCCAATACATTTTTCAACATATGCTTTTTAAAGATTGATGCCAATATGGAGGGCGAAGATTTGTGGCAATAGCAAGTTAGTAGGTAGGATTTCAAATCAAGAATTTTTTCCCATTTTGAGTAATAAGTTAGTAGAATTCACTGACTTTGCCAGTGAAATGGAATTGCTCGTATTGCGCCAATGTAACTGACTTATCAACAGCAACTCCATAAAGCAAAATGTTGATTTTCTTACGCACTAGAGCACTAAACAATGAACATGCCATTCCTATGCAATAAAATCCATGTCTTATAAATCTTCATCCACATATTTTTTTCACAATGTTGTTTTCTTCTACATTTATTTTATTCCAAAGTCTATTTCAATAGTCAGATCCCACCCATATATTATTCATAGGCCATCAACGTCGTGACCAAATTTTTATTAGGACATATCCCATCTGTAGAACAATGTTGAACATGTATCATGACGACAGTGACCTGTTTTGAGTCCATGCCGATAGGCACACATGTACACATTCATTGGTTGCCCTTGTGTGGGCTCTTCTGTTTGCGGTGTGTGTAAATGGGACAAGAAGTCAAACATTTTACTGTGAGTTTCAATCTTTGGATTCACTTATCACTACTCTTCTCTCTCTCTCTGGTCTCTCACCCTCATATTTTGTTGTACTATAGCTTATCTTAGTCACTTCAGTTGATAGTGCCATTAAGGGTTTAGCCTCATTGTTACCTTTGGTAAAACTATGGCATCTTATTAAGTGTTTGGAGAGAAAAGGAAAAAAGTTGGGGCGCATTTTTCGTGCTTATGAGCTTTCTCTTAATGGGGGGTTGCATAGGCTTGTAGAACTCCCCTTTCCTCCACTTTGGCCCTTTTGGCTGATTCTAGTTGTGTTATTTTTCCCAAATAGCTTTATTAGTTGGGCGTTTCCCCATTGTTAATTTGCTTTGTAAAAAAGCCTATGGCATCTTTTTATTTTCAAGAAATAATTTAGGGTAAGGAAAAGACTCATTTTAGGATAAGAATATGCTTTTATTTTTATTGATAGGAAATAAAAATAATCAAAATGAATTATTTTCAATTCCTAACTTATCTCATGAATTATCAATTTCAAAATTTATTAAATATCTATCTCCTCATTAATATATATATATACATATATATATATATATATAATTTCTTTTTCATTTATTTCTAATAATCATGTTATAATTTTTTAATAAAATCAAACATAAAATTTAAAATTCTAAGCCAGTTTCAATTCTTTTAAAATTAGAATTGAAATTGAGATTCCATAATACAATTTTAATTTCAACATTCAAACAGACCTGAAAGTTGAATCTTAAATTATAGCAATGCATAATGAAAAACCGATCAAGTAAGTCAACGCTGTGATGCTAATATGTGATATCTTATTGAAAACTTTAATTAGCTGGTGTTAACCATAAATATTTTAATAGAACGCACTGCTTTTAGTGTGACATTAATTTTCTCTTTTTTATCTTTCTCATGTTTCCGTAGGGACCATCGGACAAAAACGGAAGCATTCAGTCCAATATCCTTGTTTTTTTGTTTTTTGGTAAGGTCAGTCCAATATCCTTTGATGTGTCTGTTTGGATAATTAATTAATTAGTGCACTACAAAAACTTGCGCATGCTTAACTGTAGATACACACACATCAATTACAGATTGAACGGCAAACTTGAAGATGGCAAGCATATCATTCTCAAATATATAATCAGCAATGATTAGTTAGTGGATGCTAATGGTGGACACTAGCACTAAACCTTCCTAGGAATATACTATTATATAAATAAAGACTATTAAACTGATTGATTTTTGAAAGAGGACTTTTTTTTTATACATAAATTGTGCATGAGATTTCTTTTCAATTAGGTAATCTACCCTCATATTTTTGTTAATATTTTGTGGTATGTAGTGTAAGACTTGTCTTTTCTTATCTTTAAGTATGCCCAAGTTCCAATCACAGTACAATAAAACTTCAAAACTGATAAAAAAAAAAAAATCAGATAAAGCTCTTGCTAGCTGTCTTCAATTAGGCATACTTGATACTGAAAGCAGTAACTCAACAGTTACACTTTTGCCTCGTGTGTTGTCACTGTGCCATATGTCATTATATTGGTTGTATTTCATGGGTGTAACAAGCAGCACGTATTGTGTAATATGAACCATGAAAGCAAAAAACGTTGAGCGAATTTTTGACAATGAAATGAATTAGCCTCTTAGTGGAAGGCACAAATCTAGCCACAAAATGGATGTGAGTACCCACCTGATATCATTTCAATTAGGTCACTTGTGCATTTAATCGCACTTTTCTCACTTTTTTTTAATCATCAACTTGTATCAGAAACGTCATATTCACCCTTTAGAGCAGGGAATTAAAATCGATTATATAAAACTATTCAATAAGCGTCATGATATTTTTCAGTACAGTTAAATTATGGGAGACATTACTCTTGGAATTTCAAAAGATGAAACATTTATAGTTACTTTGCCTCTCAACAAGTGTGCTTCTCAAGATTCGGATCAACCTTCATGGTATTTAATTTGTAGCTATATAGGAACAGCTGCTGCTAACTGCACTATAAACAAGGATCATCAGAAGTCAATGCGATTATATGGCTCTGGCCGTTGTTAATTTACAATTTTCAATTCCCAAACTTTTCATGTGTGAGAGGGAATGTAAGGTTGAATAATGTGGTGGAGTTTGACGTGGATATCTGCCGGTATGATCCACGCCATGAATGTAACACATATTTGAAGGCATCTTTGATTCTCAAGAGTTCTACCAATCAAAATGGAAGCTATTGGTTATGAAACAAAAGTTCTCTACTTCTTCCTGCAAGAGTTCTACCAATTAAAATGGAAGCTATTGGTTATTACTATCTCTCATTTTATCTACATTTTTAATATAATAGTTTATTGTCATCAGCTAATGAATGATAAAATAAAGAGCATCTTAGCACACAACTTCCATATGCACCTTTATCGATTTTGCAGAGAGATTGTTTCTAGGAGTCAAGTGATGAATGATATTAAGAAAAAGTTTTTTTTTTAATTGCTTTGAGAGTATATAAGAATTTATTTCGAACATGTATATAATTAGAGTATTTTTTATAATAACTGTTAGTGATTCTCTCCCTTAAAGTACCTTCTAGGCCAAATTCAAGTTTAATCTTAATCTAATAAACTAATTTTGACTGGTATTTAGAACACCCATTCCACAAAGTGAGTATTAACTACGTAAGGAGCATTTGTTTTAAGGTTTAAATTATATTTTCAAGAATTACATTCTTAGAAATGATATTTCTAGAATATTATTCCTATATCTTTAAAGAATTGTTTGTTTAGCATTAAATATTTGAGATTATTTGTTAAAATTTCCGAATAAATTTAAAACTTATTTGTTTTATAATCCATATTCCTAAATATATATCATAATTTCCAAAATATCCTTAGATCAAATAATTGTGAGGAAAAAGTTAAATAATTGAGGGATGATTTAGTAATTATAGTTAATAATTGTGATTTTCAAATCATAGGAATTTTCTTTCCGGGCTCTTTAAACTTGGGAATAAAATTTCACTAAATCATAAAAAAAAAATTTCATGGAATAATTAATACCCGAAAAGAATTTTATAAAACTTATAATAAACATAAGAATATATCTTTTCCAACTATTATTTTTAAAAATAATTAAATATATTGAAATAAATGTGCCGTAAGAGAAATGTTATTGTTGCTTGCGCAAGTAATTTCTATCCGAGCACAAGAAAAGTATATGCGTATGTGGTACTATTATACAGGATTGGTATACACTTGCGAATCAAGAACCATATCTTACTTTGGATTAAATGCAGATAACCCAAGTAGTACCTGATCTGGAAGGTCAACTTATACCAACAAATCATTCTACAACCTTTGACAGAGACACCAAGTTGACACTAAATGGCACTAGTAGTACAAGCTACAGAAATCTCTTCCATTCAAGGAGGACAAAGCTGTGACCGAGAATGACTGTTTCTATGCAGTAATGCTATGTCCCTATACCATCTGGACGAGGTAACATGAAAGGTATTAATGACTTTGGAGACTTTGATTCATTCAGCCATTGATGATATCAAATTTGTGTCAAAGGGAGGGGATGGCTACTTGGGGCAAAGAGGAGTTCCTTGAACGCTTGAAACTCTTGTACAACAAGCAAAGAGCTTCTAAGTGAGGGAAAACACCAATTTGTATTGGCGCTGCATTAAATCTAGATGTAACACTTTGTGGTCCTCCATCTCTTCCCCCTTTCCCCCACCATTGTGATTACTAATTAAAATTAAACAATTATTAGATAAACAATACAGGGTGAATCATTGAAAAGTGACATGCTGATGTTTTTGTTCTAGATTGCCAGCAAAATATACTTTACTTCAATTAATTTGGTTAATTACAATTGAATCTATTGATAAGAAGCACAAATTTCCCATCACCAGTTTTTTTTTTTCATTTGCAACATATAAATTTGATATCTTATTTGAAGAAATAACTATTAAATCACTTAAAACCATTGTACCAAAAAAAATCACTTAAACCCATCAATCCAAGTAAAAGATGATCATGTTGATATTTGGATAGAAAGAAGAGTAAATTAAACTAAAATAAAAATGTCATTGGTAGAATATATATAGTTTTTTAGGGTCGTTGGCACTGAATAGGATAAAACTGATAATATAAGACTTAGAGGTATAAGCGATAAACATTTAATATTATACAGTATTTGGTATAACACTGTATATGATATTCGATTTTATGTTCATTAATATCATACTATTTATTTATAAATAATTCTAATATCTTAATTAAATATTAAATAAAATCAAATAATAGTAAAATAGGAATTTTTATTATAATAATTTTCAAATATTATATTTATGTAAATATTTACTAATTAAAATTTAATTTTATTAAATGTTATTATTTTTTCAATATTTATAATTATTTATTATTTCAATAATATACATAAATAAAAAATAATATTTTATATATTTATAATTTTTAATCATAATTATTTAAATTCAAATTACTAACCCTTACTTTTATATATTACATATTATTTATTATTTATTTATACATTTTATTAGTTA
The DNA here is from genome assembly GCA_030441495.1 of Dalbergia oliveri. Lineage (NCBI taxonomy): Eukaryota > Viridiplantae > Streptophyta > Magnoliopsida > Fabales > Fabaceae > Dalbergia > Dalbergia oliveri. The sequence goes on along the minus strand of JAMLFY010000001.1, from coordinate 37,052,976 downwards.
ATAATTTATAATTATATATTATTTATTATTTATTCAAAATATTTATTTGTTATTAAATATTTATTATTGTATTTTATTTATTTTTTTATCAATTATATTTATTTTTATTATATATAACTAAAATGATATTACATATTATTTGTATTTATTTTATTATTAGAGTAAACACCCAAATTGGTCCTTGACAATTTCTTTGATGGACAAATTAATTTCTAACAATTGTAAATACCCTAATTGGTCCCTTACAATTCTAAAAATAAGACATTATACCCTTATTCCTTTAAGGCTCCTGCCCTAGGATAGATGAAAAGATCTCATCTGAGGGAAATAGATCTTGATCAAGAAGAGGCGGAGCTTGGCTCAAGAGGAAGTGCTCAGAGACAGGGGTGAGCTTCATTACATGGTATCAAGCTGGCCACCTACCTATCAGCAAGTTTAGTCCTATCGAGCTCCGCGTAGTTTTCGAGACTCTATTTCCTCTCAGACAACCTCACCTTCTCCTTTAGCTTTTTTTCAACTCTGCCTCCTGAAGGATTGACAGATGGTAATGACCTATACTATCCTATTTTAACAATTGTGAGAGACCTATTTAGGTGTTTACAATTGTTGATGATTAATTTGTCCATTAACAAAATTGTCAACGATCAATTTGAGTGTTTACTCTTATTAGAGTAAATTATTTATTTAAGAATTATTTTATTTTAATAAAATATTTAAAAAATAATAATCTTATACATTAAAAGTTAATAAGACCTAATGCCCATTTCTATGCTATTGAGTTATACAGCATTTTGATGTATAAAGGGACTATGACTTATAAGGTTATAAAATACTTATCAATACCAAATAACAATAAGGACATAATGTATAATATTAACTTATACTATCATATCTAATACATCGTACCAAACATCCGTTTACAGTAAATATGGGATTAACTTCATGTGGCCGTATCTTCTCTTTACTTTTTGTTCCAAATCTTTCTGCCTTTTGCATTATGGGGCTAGCTAGCTTCCGACGGTGGTGATTGCTTTAATTAATTATAGAATAAAAGGAAGATAAAAAATTTACACTTGAAAAGAGCCTTCCACTTGTTATGATACATTATGGATGATTGAGAAAACCACAATGGGGTCTAAATGTGGGCTTCGCCCTTCCCATCCCAAAAAAATGGAAAGGAACCAGACTTGTGGACAAAATTTATGAATAAGAAAGCACTTGTAGCTTTCTCATAATCTCACTTGTTATCCTTCGATCATTACCCTTGCTCAGGATGTTCCACTAAATTAGGCTGCCTAATTAGCTTGTTTCTTTGGCAGACAAATTTAAAATTTACTCAAAAACAAATATTATCTTTACTTTTCTCAGTTTTAGGGTGTGTTTGGATAAATTTTTCAAAAAAGTACCCTTATGAACAATAACACTAAGAATTGTTTGGGCAAAATTTTTTAAGTGTTTAATTCAAAAAAAAATATTTTACAAAATAAATACGAGCAAACACACTCTTCATCTGAACTTTTGGTAATTTTGCTGGCATAAAATGTAAATTTATTAATTTAGAATAACTTTGTTTGGATGTGTTGTTTTGAATTAACAACTTATTCAATAATCGCTTTTTTTCTTTTGGTGCACCATAATCACTTATTAATTAGACAAATTAGTCCTTCAAGAATCATGAAAAGTTCAGATTATCCCTATACAAAGGGATTGATTTGTCTTTTTAATTGGCCAAGACTTGTTTAGATTTTTTTTTTTTCATGAACCAATTTATCTTACATTTTTAATTAGTAGAGACTTCTTTGTATATTTTTTTTAGAAGAACTAATTTGTCCAATCCAAAGTTTAAGAAGGACCAGATTGAAGGTTTTATCTGTAGTAAAAATTTATAAAATGAAAAGACTCAAACACGAAGCCATTATGTATGTTATTAACCATTTTATCACTAAACCACAAAATAATTCCAAAAAGTATTAAACAAGCTTAAGTCTCATGTTACTTAGACTAGGAACTTCTTACTTCTAAACAATTATAAATATTAAATACGCAATGTGTCATATTGATTTATGTTTATCTCACCTTGGCTCTTTTAAAAGGGAAAGAGGTCTAATAGTTATCAACCGGGCCAATCAATGTATATTTTTGCCCACATGTCATTTTGAATTGAAAAAAATAAAAATAAAAATAACTTAAACTGGTCACGCCGAACCAATCAAATCTTAGTCAAACACGAATCGAACTAGGGAGGTGGATAGTCAGCCGGCTATGCTTGCAAGGCTTGAGGCTTGAAATTCCATCGAGTAGGGTTGAACCCCCATCCCAGGAGAGAAGAGGAGCGCTCCAAACCACTAACGCAAGCAGTTATATGTGTTATTAGTTCTCATCAATTATATGTATTATATATTAAGTTGGATTAAATTGTTTTGTCAATATTGATTTAATTAAATTAAACTCAACCAGTTATTGAACTAGTGCCTTGGCTGAATTAATAAATTGGTAGAGTTTGGTAGAGTCAGGTAACTATGCTTAAAAGTTTCTTTTTGTATGAAAAAATGCAAGTAAGAAGAGGCAACCCCAATATCAATGAGCAAGGCACTAGTGCCCGAACTATGGATCCTATTAGTTGAGGTGGTTAGTACTTATTGAGTTCAATCTACAGCAACCATACCATCCCACCAAACTAGGTTAGTCCAAAGCCACCCAGGAAGACTCATTGATGTTGCCCATGAGCAATAGAGGATATCCCTACGGAGGATTACCCACCAATGACAACTTTAATAGTTGGGAAGAATTGAGCACGTGACCATAGAAGTCACGAACTAACCCTTGAACCCCAACCATTTGTGTCAATCTCATATGGCAAAAGTTTTATTTTAAAATGATGGAATCCAAATTCTAAAATTGTTTTCTTTTTTTTTTGTCATAGAATTGTTTCTCTCTCTTTTTTTTTTGGGCATTTCTCTAATACCCAATATCCTTTTTGGGTTATCAATACCCATATTCTTTCAACAACCTTCACTTTGACGGTTAAAACGACGTTCATTTATATTGATTTAAAATCTTATTTTTTAAAATTTCAATTTTGTTATCAAATTTAATGTAAGTCCCAAATAAATGTGTTCTCTGTTATTCCATATCATCTTCATCCTCATTCATCCATGAACAGCTTAAAAAGCTTTTCTCTCATTCATCAATGGAGATTTAGTGTGCGAATAAATCAAGTTGCAAGAAGCTCGAGACAGTTTCCACAAAATACCTGTCTATTTTAGCAAACTATTATGAAATAAACAAAGGCCACATTACAGTAAACCACCTAAAACCCCAAGTGTGTGGCTCCCTTATCTCATAAGATTGAACATGTTACACCATCAAAACAAAAAAACAAGTTATCACCTACCATTTTCCCCTTACAAACAGATTCCAAATAGCCAAAACTAAACCATATAAAAGGGCTAAAAAAAAGTGCCCAATAGAACGACAATGAAGATCTGGAAGAAAAAATTCCTTCAATTTGAAAACAAGGGGTGACAAAAAAGATATTTTGGGGAAAAAGTGGGAAAGGTATAAGAATAATAAACCACTGTCATCACTAATAAGAAGCTTGATGATGAGGTAATTGTAATTTGTACAAGCCTTTGGTGGTGGTTCTGCCATTGTGTTTGGTGATGAGAGGATGAGGAGGAGGTTACAAATTTCAAAATGGATTCTTTTCAAAATATAATAAGTTACTGAGTAATAACTTAATTTCAACTAAGTTTACCTGTTAACAAGTTACCTGTTATTAGAATAAATTATATTAAAATTAAAATATAAACGAGCCAATCAAAGACTAACACATTGACAAGGTATTGGTACCCTTATTTTGTCGTGAATACTGAAGGAAAAACTTTTTTGTTTTTTTTGGTCGTGTAGAATTGTTTCTCTTAACAAGGATATACTATGGCGCTCTCTATTAGATTTTTTTTTTTTCTGTGAAGATCTCTCTATGTAGATTGAAGCTCTACACATGACCAACCAAAAAAAAAAAAAATGAAGGATTGAAACTCCACAGCCCACACAAGGGCTGAAACTTGAAAACAAAAGCCCACGACTCACAGAAAGCTAATGCGCAACACTGATCATCTTACCAAGATCAAGACACGGTCTTAGACTCTACAAGCACTTACAGGGGACTTATGAGATCGCCTATCAAAAGAGTCCTCAAAATAGCGGAATCAAACTTATGTTCTTATGAGATACAAGCTTTCTCCTTACCACTTATGCTAACTCTCATTAGCATAATGTGCAACAACAATGCCATGGTACTTTTATAGGATTTTTTACATTTTTAAAATAAAAAATATTTATTTACCTAAATGAACTATTTGAACATTAATTATGAAAAAAAAACGTTTCAGATTTATTAGGTTGAATTCATTTGAGGCTCCAACAAAATAGCCTATGATATAATGAATGTAAAATTATAACCTGCAATTTGTTAGTCAAGTTGGTTTCTGGAATCCTTTTCTAAGTGGAGGTTAAGGGTTCGAATCTAACCTCTATATTTCATGTTTTGCAAGTATATAATTGCATTTCTTTCATTTGCAAGCTTCAAAAACAATTGTGTTATGGTAGCACAATTGTTTGGTGTGTTGGTCAATTAATTCAAGATCTAGAGTTCAAATCTTTTTTTTTTCCTTCTAATTTTTCTATTCTTGACAATTATTTTAAATTTTCAATAAAGAATATGATAAACTATACACATGTTGTCATTTTATTGGTTCTACAAGAGCTTCATGGATGGAGCTTTCTGAGCTTCATCATAGAATCCCCCTTTTATAATACATACTAAATTTCTAAGCAAATTACCAACATAAAAGTATGGTCAGTCTATCCAAATGTATTTGATTTAATTTGATTTCATTAGTCAACTCAAGCACTAACATATCACGTTGTAGGCCTCCATGAACTAGCAAAGCCAAAACCTAACATTATACAAGTACGTATATACCTTATAATACCCTAGCATTAGAATGGTATTTGAGAGTGTAACTAGGGTCCTAGATGAGAGAAGTATGAAAGAAAACAGAAAAAAAAGGAAGTTTGGTTCACCCGCGCTGAGCGTGCAACACTGCCAAGAGCAGGCATGCTGCCATGGTAAACAGGATGAGAAAAACAAAAGAAAGAAAGAAAAAAAGGGCCAAAGCCCCCATTTCTCTAGCATCTGCTTCTCTCTAAACTCAATTTTGCTATTCATGTCTCCAGAATTACAAAGGAAATCCTTGCATGCAAGAGAAATCCTTGAATCCTTGCTAAGTTTCTTCATCTTCCTTTCATACTCATCATCATCAAGTTTCCCATCACTTGTCTCTAACAACCTCACTTGTGGGGCTCTTGAAGTTGAAGGACGTTGGGGAGAAGGGAGGAAACATTTGGTTTTGTTTTGTTTCCTTCAGCAAATCCAAATTGTGAGGTGAGATTGATTGGTAATTTCACCACAAATGCTAGTCTACTTCCAATTGCAACACTTTGATCAATTTTATTTTTGGGTTAGCGCATTAGGTCTAGAGCTACCTTGTAAATAGGATTTGGGGAAAATAGTTTCAATTATGCAATTTCATCAAATTTGGTTGTTCATAGAGCACATTGGAGCATACTGACAATTTCTTGATAACAAACTCAAACTCGAAGCCGTCGTCAGTTCCTACAATCCTAGAGGATTAGAGTTCGGGATAGTTATCTTTTCAGTGAGCGAATGAATATACTTATAATCCTATCTATAACCAATATATTGATTTGTACGCACAAATATTTTTACTAGAATGAGTTTCTAAACCCATAACTATTATATGTGTGTCTAAAGAAAAGGATTTGTTAGTTTTATGTTGTTAATCATATAAACTAAGGGACATGAGACCAAGGTTGTCAATGGCAGATGGAGGTCTATGGCAGTGAGCCAAAAACGGCCACAAAAATATGGCAGATGACGTTGGAGGTAATGGACTAAAAAATATATAAAAGATATAATGCATAATCAAAGCCTTAAAGACATAATCAAAACCACAAATACATAATCAAAGTCACAAACAAGGACTAAAAATGTAACAACAATCCATGATCAAAACCACAGTGACATAATGTCAACACAAATTAAAAATTCAAGACAAATAAACATAGAGTTCAAGACAAAAAAACAAAAACTAAGATCAACTAATCTAGTGAGTAATGCCAAGTTCTCATCATCTTCCCAAGAGTAATCATCATCATCATTGTCCTTGTCCTCAATTGAGGCATATCACTCTGCTTCTTCTCCTGTTGATTCTAAATCATCAAACTTTATTTCCTCTTTCTTCTTCATTTCCACAAGGTCTTCCAATTCAGGCTCTTCAAGCTCTTCTTTAGCCACCACTATTTGTTTTCCTTTCTTGGAAACTCTAGTAGTTGATGTAATAGGACCACTTGATTGTCCTTCACCACTTGCTACTTTTCTTTTTGTACTTTGATACCTTGTATTTGTTGTGGCCTTTGCAATCCAGATGCCCTAAACACAATCTCCCAGCTCAAAGTTTCATCACCTTCAAAAACCAACTCATCTCTAGTATTCTCTTCATCAATCAACTCTCCAACCATCCGCTCATTACACTCATCAATATTGTTGAGTGAAATGGATCAATTTCATCTCTAATATTGTATTTTTGTTTGAGTGCTTGGTTATATTTTACATAAACTAGGTCCTCCATCGTTTCATGCTCAAGTCTATTTCTCTTCTTAGTATATATGCAGCACCAATATAATTATCTAATTGTTAACGGTTACTATTATAAGTATAACATAGCACCAATTAAGATAGAAAATTGCTTCTTACATGCTCAAAAACACTCCAATTGCACTCAACCGAAGCACATGTCAAGCTCAAAATGTTGATAGCCAACTTTTGCAAATTTGGAGCAGAATGCCTATACATTCACCACCATTGGGTTACAAATTCAAAGAAGGCAATGTAAGAAAGAAAATCACTTTAAGTTTAAACTTTAAAATTAAAAGAAATTTGATAACTAGTAGTATTTTTCTCACCAAGTGCAAGGATTTTTTTATTTGATTGGGCAAAATCTAATCCAAAAAGACCATCACCATTCTTATAAAGTGGTAGCTCAACTAATATTTTTTAGCTACACATCCCAACTTGGCACCAATCTCCTAATGCATTCATACAACCCATTTGTAACTTCTAAATCAAACTCCAAATTTGGGTTGCCATAGTAAAACTCGAATTCAGAAAATGGCTCACTGCATGTAATGGGCAATGAAACTGGCAATTTCATCTCTTATCAATGATTGCAAACACATCTTTGTATTTGCTTACATCATTGTTGAAGGACTTCATAATGGACTCTTTGGCCTTGTCCATTGCCTCATAAATGTAACCTATGCCGGCTTTCTTTCACCATCAACAAGCCTAAGCACACGAACAAGAGCATAACTTTGAGGGTGTATCTCACATGGTTCCAAAAAGAAGGCATGATTGCAATTTTGGTTGCTTCCTTTCCCTTAGCCTCCTTAGACAACTTGTTTCTAACCCATTCATCAGGGGTAGACATTTTTGTAAGATTTTGTTTCTCTTCAGAAGCCTCTCCAATGATAGAAAAGAAGGGGCAAATCATGTGATTGCATGCCTTACCAATTTTTTTTTGTTTGTAAGTGTCTCAATAAGCTCAAAGTACTAGTGTGGCTATAAATGAAACCAACAAGAAAAATCCCTCTTTGATTGTCTTCTTTATCAATGGCATCTTTTCAATATCTTCTAGCATCAAATCCAAACAATGAGTTGCATAGGGAATCTAATAGAGATGTGGTCTTTTTTCTTCCAACTTCTTACCTGCCAAAACATAATTGCTCCCATTGTCAATTATAACATGAACAACATTCTCCTCTCCAATCTCCACAAGATAATCAAGAAGCCCAAATAACTTTTCACTAGTCTTTACAAGTAGACTTTACAAACATTGTTCCAACAGGAGAGTCACCAAGAAATTAATAATACACCTCGCTTCCTATCAATCCAGGCATCTAACATGATAGAGAAACCATGTTTTTTCCACTGCTCCTTATGATTTTCCATCAAAATTTTTGTGTGTGCTCCAACTCCTTATTGAGAAGTGAAACCCTTATAGCATGATAAAATGGGGGAGGCAAATTAGGACCAAAGCTTCCAATGGCTAACAACATAAGATGAAAACTCTTCAATTTGATACAATTGAATGGAATTCAGCTTTACCTCCACCAAGCTATGTATTGATGATCCTTTTCAACTACTTCTTTGTCATATGCTTCTCTAATATTTTGCTACCTCAACTTTGCCTTGTTCCTCTTCCTAATTGCAGTTTTGGATTTCTAACAAATAAATCCATTGGGCCTTTGAAGCACCAGCACCTATTCTCACTTGGGCTTTGGGTTAGGGATATTATCAATCCCTTCAACATCTTCTTTGGATAATCCAAACCCCAAGTTCTCAAGATCAAGCTCCCTTGTATTTGGAACTTCCTCACTCCATTGCCTCTTTTTCTATTTGATATATTTTATCAACTCCTCTTAACTTCTTTTGAAACCTTGGTGCACTTAGAAACATTACCACTCTTCCTATTAGGTGTTCTTTGGCTCTTGTTATTCCACCTTTCATAAGTTTTGAGCAAAAATAACAAGTAGCATCATGTGTATTATTTTCTTCTACAGGGTGGACATACTTCCCACCTAGGGTTTACTCTGTTTTGCTCCTTAGAAGAGTTTAGAATTGAGCTTTGTGTAGGATCACTTGTCATTTCAGCCTAAAACAAAATAGAAGAGGCTGGAATTGAAAATAACAAGTTCAGGACATAAATGGGGAGCATTTAGAACATAAAAAGGAGAAGAAGAAGAAGAAAACTAAACAAAACATAAGAACAAGAAGACAACAAAACAAGGAAGAAGAAGACTAACGACCACAAACAGAATAGAGAGATAAAGAAAGACCTCAATGAAGAAGGCATTCTGGCCACGCGCTAGTGTGCTAAGCCTAAGCCCCAAGGTGGCGTTCCGAGAAAAGTAGAGATGAAAGAAGAGGTCGAGAGACTTAGGGGAGAGAGAAAGAGAAAGGATTTGTGAGATAGAGAGAAAGAGGATTGATCTGCTAGGGTTTCATTATTGAAACCCGAAATCCCTAAAATATATCTGATTTTAAAAACAAAGGTTTTTCAGCTTTTCCCATGGCGCCATGAAGATTGCAGCCGCCCGCCCACCCCACCCCACTCCACTCCGCCATGGTAAGTGCATGAGACATACAATTAAATTCTTCGAATCGAGAAATTTTGTTATGAAATACAATAATAAAATAGCTTAGAATTTCAATAACTATATTAGACGGAAGAAAAGGGCTTTGTCATGAAATGCTTATGAAAAGGAATTACAGTTGACGTGTTCCGTGGAATTTACTTATGAAAATGAGTTATGGGGGAGGAATCTTAGGTAAAAACTGTATGCTAACGACAATGATATATTAATCATGGTGCACCTCATAGAACGCGGCTAGTAGGGTAGTTGCTAACCTGGAGTGCAGGCCAACATGTCTGGTGATTTTATACACCTTGATGTCAAGTTGATAAGGGCCGCTGGTGATATACCATGTCACGGTCCTGCTGGGATATGGTTGATGAAGGCCACTTAGTTGGAGATTATTTCTGTTTGATACCTTCCACAAATAAACATAAAAGCATTATTGTTGTTTGGCAATAAGCTTATGTGACATACCTGAAATAGATTTTTGGAACAAATTAGATTCGATTCTTATAAGAATTTCATGGATCCGATTTGTACACAATTAGTACGTATTTTGAAAAATAGACTATTTTAGTGACTCCACGTTTTGATTGGAGTTGTAATTATTTCGATGGAATTTCTTTTGAAAGTATAATTAAGTCCTAGTTTGACATATGTTTTGAATGAATTCCCCAAGTTAATTGCTTAAATTGTATATGAAATGTTTTGATAGGACTTGCTATGTTCCATAATAAGAAGTTTTATTTGTCTCGTCTCCAATTATAAGCATATATATTCCTCAGTGAGTTCTTATAACTCACTTTGTGGCTTTCTATCTCTTTTCAGACATAGCTTGGGACAAGTCCTAAATCCTTCAACTTCAAGGACTCTAGTGAACGCTTTTTGATGAGCCTCCCGTTATAGTATTGGTTTAGTCATGTTGCAAAGTTGTTCGAGGCTTCTTCTGGTATTAGTGCTCCAAATGTACACAAGCAAGGACTCCATGGTTTTGTGTAAAAGTCTACCATCCTTTATGTTATATGTTTCGAGATTGTAAATGTGTGTAAATCGTAGATAAATTGTTTGGTTTAGTAGTTTTGAGGTTGAATTGGCCATCGAGGCAGTTATAAATGTTGGTATTTATCTTTCTAAACCGTTATATATCAGGTGTTGTATACCAACCATGTGAAAAAGCCCCATTTTCTGGGGAGGATCTGTCAGTTTGCCGTCAACTTAGACGGGAGCCTTGCTAGGGAAAGGAACGATTCTCTAAGCGTCAGTAACGCCTTGGGAATGAGTCGTGACATACCTTTAGCCTATTTTCGAGACACAAGTTTATAATCAACATACACGAAACACAACAAACCAAAGGAACCTAAAAAAAGGCTTTAAAATGTATAGCACTGTATCACCCCGAATGGGCAAGAGCTGATTGCAATACATTTTCAAGATAGTTCTCTGCAGCAGCGTATTGCCTTTTCTTATCCTCAATAGCTAAGGCAGCTAAAGCTTTGTCCTGGACAATCATCACCAGACGAAAATGTAAGAAGAAACAAAACACTAACCAAGTAATAACATAGAGAATACATGTGAAACATGAAATTACCGGAGGCAAGTCTTGGTAGCTCCTTAGCGTATCAAGGATGGGCTTAGTTTTCTTCTCCAGCTCCTTTTTATGCTCAGCCATATCCACTAACACCCTGTGGCTAATCTCTGGGCTATAGCCAGTATGATTGAGCACTGCCTGCACCAAATGTTAATTCAGCATGTAAGATATCAGAAGTATTAAGACACAAACGGAATAAAAATTGCAAATAACAGTTTCCCATTCTAGTGAGGCCGTCACTCTAACCTCATGATCTTCTCCATTATCATTTAAATCACTTGGGAAGCAACTGAGTTTAACCGTGTGTTTACCTCATACCAAACACACCCTTAACATAATAATTTGCAGCATTTTATAATCTTATCAACTGGGGACATTATCCATGCTATGATGTTTTCTTATATAACATGCATTGGCTATGTCATGCCCTGTTTTTAAAAAATATGCTATATGTATATGACAGTGTATGTTTTGTGTCATATCCCTGTCTGTGTCGTGCCTGTAGTCAAATTAACTGATTTTTTGCATCCCAGAGTGAAGAGATTCCGTGCATTACAAGCTTTAATTGCCTTCTGGACAAAAGACAATGAAACGGAGTTTTTTGACAGTAAAAAGAGAGTATAGCATGGTAATTACAACCTTACAACATCTTTATCAATGATCATAATTCTTAAAATAGTTTATTTGAATTTCTCCAATGCACGATAAGATCAACTAATGCATGGTAAAAGAAGATATCCTTTATGTGCATTAGTAAAAGAAGATATCCTTTATGGGTCCTCATAATGAATTTCCTTTAATCAGATGATAAAAATAACAGATAAAAAGACAAGAAGATAACAACAAAAAGAATTAGCTTATCAGCAAGACAGAAAAACAGGTTACTTATAACATCCAGAAGAATTTTCTAGAAAAACTTGTATGCCCACTCAAATAAAATAGATCGATACCTGACATTGGGAATCCCAAAAACATTAGTTTATAAGTTTCCCTCAAGGAAACTTTAATCCTTGCATCTCTCTTTTTTGAAAAAAAAAATTAGGTCCTTATTTTGATGGGAAAGAGCTTATTAAATCATTAATGTGGCAGACATTGGCAGATTTGTGGGAAAAAAACAACACACACACACGTGCACACTAGATTGGGAAATGGAAGACTGAAGAGCTCACAACATGTAAAATCTCTAAAACAAGTTTTAAGATTAATAAAGAGTTCCCACAATTTGAGTCAAAAGGCAACCTTGACTGCTTCAAATGTAATGATTTTTACTTTAAAACATTGAAATTTTGTTGACCTTTAGCTTGGTCAGCCTACATGCATCTCAATCCAATCCTATTTCCTATTTGATTTCATTGGTCTAAAATAGCAAAATGGTTTACGTGAGATAATGCAATCCAAACCAATAGGGGGGCAAGCAACAAGGAGCATATATTGGGGTACAATTCCCCCATTCCTATAGCAAAAAGGCTTCACACTACTGGACAGTGAAAAATATAGTAGTGTTACTTTATATTTAGGTCTTTTAGTTTCTTTTTATTCAGGATATTAGTCTAAGGGGTTTCACTGTTTTAATGGATAGTTAAATATACTCTTAATAACCTAAATTGTATTCTACATTACTCGGTTGTGTTAACCATAGCATGAACTCTCTATCAAATATCTCCTTGCACATCCTTTTCTCCCTCAATATCTCTTGCAAGCTAAGATTTCATCCTAGGGCCTTCTATCATACAATCAAGTATCAGCTGAATTTGATCCATATTAGTTATAGCAGCATGTGGAGCATGAGTTCCGATGCTTACCTTACCTATGCCCAAAGGACAGCCAAGGTACAAAGTGATGGAACACCTCATGCAAAAGATGGGGAACATGTTTACATATCAACTTGGGCCATTGCCCTGGTGCAGTTGGTGTTTGGTGCTGTGCAACAGCACCACCTCCAAACCATACACATGCCATTGCGGACCTTGTGAGGTAATTGAGGACCTTGCAGAAGTCAGCGGTGCCGACGACAGTGATGAACCAGCGTAGGATGGAGCGGTGCTTGCACTTGCAGAGGAGGGAGAGGGTGTAGTCGACGTTCTTGGCAGTGCTGAAGCTCGGCAGCACCAACAATGGTTACAAGCCAGTGGAGGATGGAGCGAAGCTTGCACTTGCAGAGGGGAGAGGGCACAGTCAAGGTTCTTGGTGGTGTGGAAGTTGGTGGCAATGTGACAGACAGGGCAGTCGTAGAGAGCGGGGCCGTTGGAGGAGGAGGAGGCGGCAAAGGTGGTGAGGCGGACAACCTTCTTCAACCTCAAGGTGTGTTGGTGGTGGTGGTGTTGTGCAACTGCACCAAACACCAAATCCACCAGAGCAATGCAATTCCAAAACATGATCAAGATATCAAAGACTAGCCCACAGGCATAGACATGTTGTACATTATTAGAATAATATTACTATGTTACAAAATCATGCAGTTTGCGGTCAGTTTGAACATGCTGGGTCAAAAGATTGTAACAAGATCACTCTTTGGAGCATGCGTTGAGATTCCAAAGCCTTGCTTGGATAATCTATTTATAAGAAGGAATGTATTATTTTGAAAAAACTAAAAATTCCTTACTACCAAATACTCTGTTTGAGTGATTAAATGAAGAATTTTAATGAGTTGAGTTAAGAATTTGAAATTTCCACCACCGGAGGAGAAATTTCTAAAATCCCTACTCCTCATGAGCCACACCCTCTTCTCGCAACTTTCTCTAAGCTTGATTCTTTTGGCCGATTTATGATTTTGTTTTGCCTAATTACCTGCTTTTACATGTCTGATGGAATTAAAGAGCAAAGTCTATGTACTAATACGCATAATACATTTAGATGGAGGGCATCCAAATAGCTAGAGGTAGAGGGAGTCAGGGAGACCAATAAAAACTATAGCAGAAACAGTTAAAAAAGATACAGATTTTAACAGTTTGACTATAAATATCATTCATGATAGGACATTATTCCGCAATTTGATCCGTGTAACAAACCACATCTAGTGAGATGAGGCATAGTTGCTATTATTCAAACATGGTTTCTAACATTCTTAATAATCAAATTTGGAGTATGCAGATGTTATAAGATTAATATGTCCTGATTGATCAAGCTGGTTTATCAAAAATACATATCGAACCAATTCCATGGAAATCTGAGAAGAAATCAGGACAGAATTTCAAGATCTTCAAATATTCTGCCAAAAATGGCATTTCACTGATTTGGAAGAAACTACAGTATCCAAATAAATAGACCAGGGATACAGCTGCATAATTAATTCTATTCCTAATTTAAAGAGGAAACAATCTCCTCTTAAAATAGAAATAAATCACAGGTACTAACTGCAGTGGCAGAACTTGAGTAAAAATTTTGAGGGGGACAAGCTTCCATCATATCATATAAATTAGATGATGATAATTAGATTAAAATTAATTGTATATTATATATAAATTTTAAAGCAAATAACTAATATCACAATGCTAACATGTATTTGGATTAGTTAAGAGATTAAATTGTTTCAACAAATAAATATACATATAATTTATGTTTTTAGAATTAATTATTTAAAAATCAATTGTATGATTGAATAATGTATTAACAATAATTTTAAGTAGTGCATTTTGTTTAGATACTAAAAAATCATGAAATAACTTTATATATTTTATAATATTTGATACCTATATTTGACGAAAAAAATATTAAGATTCTAAAATATATTTTTTTTACTTGTCATCAAAAGTTTTAAGCATATGCTTTTAGTTATAATCGAATCTTAAGTTAAAATTATATTCTTTTCTTATTATTAACTATTCAAACATTTTACTGAAATTTATAAAACTATTTCAGTGCAACTTTTAATTAAAAAAGAATTGCATTGTCAAACATATATCTAATAATGTCAAACATTTTGCAAGCATCCTTAGAAATCAAAATAGATCTTAAAATTAACAAATTAATTGTATGATCATTGGACATGTTATCCAACTCTTATAGTTGTTTATCAATTGTAACAAAAAGTATTTCCACGATGAAATGACACTCAATTGTGATATAATTTTTTTAATTAAAAATAGGTTAATGAACTTTTAAGTTGGAAGAGACTCATTTAGATTGAGCAATATCATTTATATAAAATAATTCATTCAAACTTAATTTATTTATAAATATAAAATTTCTAAAATGTTTAGGGTAGGGAAGGACAGAACTGCCCCCAACAAGCTCTGCCACCAACTAACTGCATAATAAAAGGAAGAATCAATGACTCCTAATCTGTCCAAATACTGAAATTAAGACAGAATAATTGCTTCCTGGAAATCAGCAATTAGGCGCTGATCACCAACATATTCAACTATCACTTTCCACAGAGATCATTTGAGATTAATGGAGAAAAAATCAAAGGCGTATTTTCGTTGATGTCTCATGAAAATTGTTGCTGTGTTATGCCTTCTAGTTTCTTTTGTTTAGAGTTACTGTACAGTCTAGGATGCAAGCATAAGATCTGTTCTATTTTATGGGAATTTTAGCATCAGAGTTTCTTTGCATACTGAAATTAAGACAGAATAATTACTTCCTGGAAATCAGCAATTAGGCGCTGATCAACAACATATTCAACTATCAGTTTCCACAGAGATCATTTGAGATTAAAGGGGAAAAAAAAATAAGGACGTATTTTCGTTGATGTCTCATGAAAATTGTTGCTGTGTTATGCCTTTTAATTTCTTTTGTTTAGAGTTACTTTACAGTCTAGGATGCAAGCATAAGATCGGTTCTATTTTATGGGAATTTTAGCATTAGAGTTTCTTTGCATAAAAGAGGTTTGACGGGTGTAAATAGGATAGTTCATTTTTCCCTCATGACAGAAGTTACCTTATAGTTGGCACATTGTTGCATGTATTGCCTTTCTTTTGCAGCCATTACTTGCAAGTTTGTCTTCCAATGTTCCATCTGAACGTCACATGGAACTACCTCGTCTTATAATTGTGCTAGTGCTCTGCCAAAAAATTATTTCATGAAAACTTAGCAAAGAATAAAACAGCATTTTCTTCCCAAAGCAGAAATATCCTTTTGGGTCCACATCTGAAGTTCGAAAGAATGTCGTACTTTGACTACTTGCAGGAAGTCCAAACCTTTTTAGATAAGTTAGTCTGGCAATAGCCTTTCTAGTGTAATCAAGGAGAACCTTCGACTCTTTTTGCACTTTAGCCCTTTTCTCCTCCACATCAATTTTCCTCAAGGAAATATCACCCATTGCTACAAGAAAGCTAAACATAGCTTCCAAGGGTCAAACTTCTAAGCAATAAACTGAAAACAACAAAATAAATATCCACAAACCAAACACAAAAAAAATGCATAAAGTGAAACCAACCTACTCAGTTCAGTGTCTCTTATATTCAACAAGTTAGCCACGTTTGCAAGAACTTGTGCAAATGCAACCAAATTCGAGGGAAGACTCTCCTGGGCCAAACCAACATTTTCCAATATCTCTCTAACCCTAGCAGCTAAAACAATAAAACCCACAACAGAGATCAAATTTGTGATGACGCCACAATTTTAAGCAACATCCCCCCAAAAAAAAAAAAAACAACCACCCCACCAAAATAAATAAATAACAAACAACTCATCCATGGAGAATTGGAGACATAAACCGTCAATTTCAATAATCTCTCCAAAGTATCTCTAACTTTAACAACAACAACAAAAAAACCCCAAAAATAAGGGTCTATTTGGTTTCTGTTTTCATTTTCTGTTTTCAACTTGTTTCCTACTATTTAGGATTTTATGAAAGAAATAGTAAAAACAAGTTTATTGTTTTTATTTCCTATTTTCACTGTTTCCTTCACATAATCCTGAAAACAAAAAACTGACTAAAAACAAGAAATAAAACAAAAACCAAACAAATCCAAGATGTTTTGTTTGTGGTTTGATCCCATTTCCTATGTTTTAACTGATAATTATAAAAATAGTACAGTACTACTTTATTTTTATTCAATTTCTTGTTTTCAAGTTTTTATAAGGAAATTATGAAATTACCTTTCATTTATAAAATCTTGAAAGCAGGATAATCAAAATCAGGCACCACTTTTGTCATTCACAGTGAAAACATATCAATTAAAAATTAATCAGAAAACTAATCAAGTGAGCTATAAATTCGTGGAAATCTCACAATTTTTTAAGCTAACCCCATTTACCAAACATCTTATCAATGAACAACCAATGACCCCAAATTATCAATTTCAACAATCATCAACATCATCATCTAATATCATTATAAACATAAAATAAAACAAAAGAGAGCCACCTTGAGATTGATACTCTGAGGCCTTCTGGCGAAAATCGCAAGCAACAAGACGTGCAGCTTCGTCTTTGGCCTTGGAGACAGTTAAGAGACTGTGCAAGTCTGCCACACTGCGAGGGGTGTATTCGAACTCTGGGACAGGTTTGCCAGCGGCTTCAAACATCTTGGCTAGCCATTCCTTCACTTCCCGATCGAGAAGCATCATAACCGCTCTTTAGTTCTGTTACCCCTGGATTTTGGTCAGCCATTTGCTTAGCTTGTCTCTCTCACCCAACACTACCTTTCCAAACAAGAGAGAGGTAAAAAGAAGAGACGTGGAATGTCAAATTAGCTTCTATTTTATAGCATAAAATATAACAAAGAGCAAATAATATTACAAATAAAGAAAATCTTTCACAAATTTACAGTGACTCTACAAATAAAGAAAATCTTTCACAAATTTACAGTAGGCATGGCCAGCTCAACCTTATAAGAAGTGCTAACAGATTGACAAGTTACTAGCTTGCCTGTTTAAGATTAACATGTGGATCAAAATCGGCAAACCGGTTTTTTTTTAAAAAGGTTAAAATATGTTTTTGATCCCTGTAGGTTACATTGATTTTGAATTTAATCCCTAAACAAAATAGGGTTTTTAAAACAGTCCCTACACTTGTCATATAATAATCAGTTAAGCAAGAGAAATAGCTAGCTAACCAATGTGAACTAAAGTTATAACTTCAATCGTGAGTCATCCAATGTGATTAATCAAGTATGATCTAACTATTTCATTTTTCAGTTGACTATTATGTGATAAAAGGCATACTATAATGATATGCAGGGACTTTTTTTCACAAATGATGGCACATGTAAAGACTGTTTAAAAACTTTTTCTATAGAGACTAAATTCAAAATCTATGACACATACAGGCATCAAAATTATAAATTTGGCTCCATTAAAGCAAGGAGATTGTTAAAGTGCAAAAGTGAGGAGTCAATCACCCTTGAATCATTTAGTGGGATCTACACACAATGGAAGTTATTCATTCAAGGATAGTTAACCTCTTACTTTTGCACTTTACGGCCTCCTAGTTAAAGGATCCATTATATTTTGAACTTTTAACAAATTTGTGCCCTGCAACCCCAATATTCTGTTACACCCCAAATCAGGGAATCTCAAGCACAAAACCACATCAGAAGATTGAACCAATCAATAAATCAAAATTATCAACTGATATAGGCTGTTAGTTGTTTACACTTCTACATTTAACGGGATAAAAAAAAGAGAGAGAAAAATCTCTCGCTATTTCAATTTCTTCAAATCAGAAACAACCAACAATGCAGAACCAGTAACAATTAAGAAACAACTAACATCACAAGGTAAGGGATGAGGAGGAGGATGAGATGAGAAACCATGAAGAGGAGGGCGGCAGACCGGTGAGGCGGAGGAGATGCAACGGCGGCGGACTCGAAGCAAGAATGGTGCCGACTTGAGTCGCAGTCGCAGAGGCGGAGACAGCGCGGCAGAGTGAGAGAGTGAGGTGGCAGCCACAAGGTGTGTTGTCGACTTGTTTGGACTTGGGTCCTTGTGATTTTAAAAGTAGTTTTGAAAAATTAATTCAATTCCAAAAGTAAAAGATCATAAAAAGAGAAAGAAAAAACATGTTTCACAACATTTTTTTTTTGGTGCGGTACAACTTTGTTTTCAAAACAGTTTTATAATGAAAAAAAATTAAAAAAAAATCTGATTGGATGGTTAATTTTAAAAACAAGTTTCAAAAGTAATAAAATAAGAAATTCACATATGAAATCTCTACGTTTCAAAGAATTAATTATTACTTTCAATAGTAAATGCTTTGTGTTCACCTAAAAAAAAAATTTGTTTGTCAATACACTAAATGGTCATTACTTTTTCTTAAAAAAGTTCAATACCTAAGTTTCACTAGAAAAAAAGAGAATTGGTCTCAACATTTTATCCTCCCGATTTCTTTTTGGCATGATAGAGTCACGTTACAATTCTTACTATCATTCAAGTTGAATAAAAATTTCATCTTTAAAAAGGTGATTTGATCAATGATGATAATTTAATATGAAACCAGCATGTCCAAAATTAAGTTGAGAGGATCCACTTTCATTGATCTCCTTTAATTCTCTTTATAGACATTTTAAATTTTAGATAAAATTTTAGCTTTTGCCCAATATCTATCTGGCATATTCTTATCCATAAATATCTAAAAGATATTGGCCAGTGGATGTTGTTTTCAAAAATAATTTCTAGCTTTTAAAAATAAGCAAATGATAGCCATGTCCGGATCATTAGATAAGAGTAATGATATGATTTTACTAACATTTTGTGTTCCCATTGTTACCAATGTTAAGTATCGAGAGAACTACGTTAGAGCAGATAATAAATTAACAACGTTCTCCTAAGGCGTTATTTCTCCTTTCGTTGCATCTGTGTCCTTATCACACTTTGTTGGTTGTGGATTCATCACACACTATCCATGTGGTTCTGCTAGATGGATGAAGGAGTGACATGTACTCAATCTTTGTTTTCATTCATATTATGTTTCAAGATTTTCATGAAAGAACAAACTTGCACCAAGAGATGTTTTAATATGAGAAAAGAGAGAACTCAAAGAGTTCCTAGAAAGTAGCTTGTCTAGATTTTTCTCGAAAAATTGGATTGTTGACATGAAAAAAGCTTGTTTTTAAAAAAAATAGTTTCTAAAATTGTCAAGATATTAGTGTGTTAGGAAGCTGGGATTTTTTAGTAATGTATGTACAGAGTTGTATTAGTCTTTGTTTGCTTAGTCATCTAGTGAATAGTTTGCCCAACTAGGAGGCATTGGTTCTTGATTTTTTCTAATCTCCTCTTTTAAAATTGGTTGTGGGCCTTTTTGTCTTGTTGAATAAAGATCTCTTTCAAGTAAAAGAAAAAAACAAGTGCATATAAAGCTTGATTATTTTCACTGATATAACAGTAAAAAAAAATTTTACACTATCAATATATAAGAAATTAAACTCTTAATTTATATATATGATTAATATCAAAAAAATTTATACAAACATCTAATTATATATTTCTACATTAATAAATAAATTTTACATAATCATCTAATTAAATATTATTATATCATCTTTACAACCTTATAAATAGATACACATAATTAAATTATAATATAAAATTATTTAACGGTGATAATGCATCAAAATTGTTCTCTAAGTTGTTGTTTTCATCATTTTGCACCCAAGGGCTGTAAGAATTTTTTTTTCTCCTGATTAAGCATGGGCTATAAGATTGAGAAGTCAGATGATTGTTCCCTTCTGAAATTTCTCAAGACTAACAATATAACTAAGATTTAAACTTTAAGCATAATTAATATAACAAATTTTATACAGATACCCATCAATATTAACACATTAGTGACAATGTTTACTTTCTTAATAACTATCTTAAAAATATAAACTATTTACTTATTTAACAACATAAAGTATTTATAATGATAATATCAAAGTTAATTTTATAAAGTTATCAATCGTTTATTAAGTTATTATATTCTTGTGGCGGCTGAACAATTTTCCGTTTCTTTCCCAGCGTAGATGGCGTGAAAAGTTGTGTACAAGTGCAACTATAATTGTTTTTACCTCAAAATAAAAAATAAAAAAAATGAAAATCTGCAATCATAAAAAATTTCTTGGCATTCGCCGAAATGATTGAAAAAATAGCAATTTTTTAGCTGGAATGAAAATATACAAATTAAATTGAGACAAAACCTATTAATTCTTGAATTTAATCACCTTTTCAAGAGCTTAAGCACATCGCCAACGAGATGCAGAGATCCAGTGACAAGAACCTGCAAAGCATTGATACCTGTGAATTCATTTTTGCCTCTCAACATACATGGTCAATAGGAGCAGGATCCATAAATGCAAAATTGATTTTAAAAAAAGGAAAAAAGATGTATAAGCAACCCAAAACTTTTATTTACCCCATTATTATCTGCATCAACATACATGGTAGGCAATACATGACTAGAAAGGAGAAGAAAGTAAACAGAAAGGAAAAGAATACACATCATTTGTGACATCTTGGTCCTTCCCTGTCTCTTTCCACCTAGAAATGCCTCCTTCTCCAAACTCTACTAAGATCATAGTCTTTGATCCATAAGTGAATCTAACTGTTATTTCATCCAAACCGCCCTTTTAGTTCTCTCTAGATTATCTTATTTGTTGCTTCTACCTGACCATTAGCTGGCGAGTGTTCCGTCAAAGTGAAACACAGCCTTGTCCTGAGCTTTTCAAAAAATGATCTTAAGTTTTTTGTCCATGAACTGTTTCCCATTATATGTTACTAAAGCATAGGAGATAGGCCATAATGACAGACAATGCTCCTCCCAATGGCAAAATGGAGAAGAAGGAAAAGTGACAAACAAACTAATCCAACCCATTAATACTAGGCTGGCTTTCATAAGATGGTAGATCAAGAGAGGAGGTGCTGCAGACCAAAGATTAAAGACATGCCATTGCAAAAGGGAAAAGAGAGGAAAAGTGAAAGTTAAGTTAGTTGCTATTTGCTTAAAGGCATTTACTAGGATCTCCCCATTTAAAGAAAATAGCCCACGTAAGATGCATCCGCCCTTTGCAACATAAGTACCATCCATGTTACGTTACCTGTAGTCTTGCAGATGGGTGTTCCTTAACACAGTCCCTTAGCCATTTTATTGTCAATGGCAATGAAGGTATTACTGCACTGCATGCAAAATGGTTATGGGGAAAGCAGCTTTTTGAAGCATTTCCATAAAGAAATTCATGAGGTGGTAACATCTCCTTGCTATCTATCACAAAATCCTTTTCAAGTGAAGTGGTGATTTCTGCAAATAAACATAATAATGCACAGGTCAGAGAAGAACTAATGCTCTGCGACTCTTGTTTGGTCCTCTAGGGCAGCATCATTGCATGAAATAGTGTGTTCTACTTGGACTTGTCTGAATATTTCATCAGGCAATCTGCTGCTATTGCATTTATATTTATCTATACATAATCCAAATCCTAGCAATTTTGAAGAACTTAACTAAAGCAGTAGTTGTTTGGAATTTAAAACTTAGAAGTTCCACAAATAAATGTCACAACACAATAAGGATGTTGAAGGATGACTACAAAATTGTAAGTTAATAGCTTTACACTTTTAGTTCTAAGAATACATATTTCAACCAACATTGTCAAAGGCACAAACATCCTTTGTCATTGTGAAGTTCTCTACTGGATGTATTGGAGCATGGTGAAGCACCTAAAAGTTGTGTTTTGCTGAAAGCAACAGCTCTATCTTTTCCAAGTCCTCTTCAAATCATCCAATGAATATGATGACAGCAAATAACCCAAATTCGAGACAATAATATGTGACTGAGTTTTTGCCACTTAATGCTTATCCATTTGCTAAATGAAAGACAATACGGCCAAGACAAACTTAACAATCAAAACCGTGAGGTCTCCAGAGTGACAACTGACAAAGAACACACCACAACCTAAGAAGATGGAACATACCTTTCCCATGCATAATCTTCTCCAGATTCTTTGGAGGTTAAATTGCCATGACAAGTCTACACCACGAAGATCAGAAGGAATAGTTGATGCAGCAGAAGTAACCTTAGTATACTTTGACATACTAGGGACAAAAAGTGCTCTTGAGAAATGAATACCTACGCAAGATTTCAACACATTCTGAATGCATTGGTGCAATACAATTTGTATACATAAAAATTCTCAGATATCAAAGTAAGAAAACTTATGGAAAGGCTTGGATTTCATTCTTTTTTTTTTATTCCAGCAGATTATCTAATTATAATAATAATACCACTTCATGGAAGAATATATAGCAAACAGATTTCTCCAACATAATATGTCAAGAGGGTCAACTCAATTGACTGATATGCAAGAAGATTCAATAGGATATCTAATTTATTCTAAATCTAATAATGGCAAACAGTTGCTATATGTATGCAAAACAAGGTAGAGTCATACATAACAAAAATCACTTTGTTCTGATGGGAAGGAAAATAACAAATTTTCAGATGCTTTTAAAGCAGGAATACCTGAAGAAGCACATGTACTCACTAGCCGAGGAAGTAAAATGTGAGGATTTCTCACATCTAAGCAATTGAATAGGAGAATCTACAGTTAATCAATACTTCACATCAGGAGGCAATTAAGAATGAAATATATTATCCAAAGGAATTCAAGTGGTACTTTGTCAGATTCAAGAAATTTCAATAATGATTAAAAAATAACCAACCCAAAACAGTTGAGTTGTGTTGATATGGTTCAGTTAACACTCACAACCCGAATCCATACTTAAACATGCGAAAATAAGCATCCACTATCAAAAGTTAAGCTACAGGAACTGCTGAAACAACTAATTAAAATAAGAATACCTACCTGCCTAAAAGATTTCTCATACTCCTCTAAGGACTTGCTTTCGTTTAGGATGTGACCATTTTTTGAAGATTCCTCTGCACTTTTTATACCAAAAGACGAATGTGAACGAATTTTATTTCCCCTTACTGCATTAGAGAACCACTTTGCACAAGCCTCCATGCTCTCTGGACTATGAGCACCATCCAAATAAAATATCAACTCTCCACCATAATTTTCAGACACAATTTCTGAGTGGTCAGACTTTGGAGCCGAGTCATAAACAATCTGAGCCCTCCCAGAAAATTGGGCAGTTGAAAGGCCTCTATTAAATTCATCTGGCAAATGAGAATCCTTAAAATCCTATTTATACAGTGAAAAAAGTTAGGAGAAGAGGTATATAATGAGGACAGAGGAAGAGAAATGTATCCTTGACAGATAAAATAATGAAAGAAGGGGTAGGTAGGATAGTGCCAAACAACTCTTCGATGCAGAAACACACATGAACTGTATAAAAATAATTTCCGGCTAATCCATCAAAAAGTATTATGATTTAACTTTCTCATCACTGCAACTAGGAAAAAATCAAGCACACCAATGTGAAACCCTAAACCCTTGTTGAAAATGATGCATGTAGTTTCATGTCTTATGCTACGTGTTTAATATGTGTAGCAATGGAAATATTAGGCTTTCCAAAAATAGCTAGTCACCACTTACTGTCATGAAAATATGGCATGTATTTATTTTGTAATGAGTATTTATAGCACTAACGGGTGTCAATGCTAAGCACTTTAGATCAGCTATGACAAGATTTGCAACAAAGCACATCATAGGAAAAGTTAGAATTTAACTAACATTTTGAAACTTTTTTTCCAATTTCCTGTTCTTTGAAGCCAGCATCTACAAAGTGAGACTGCAAGACCAGCATTATAGAATTGGTGATCACCAGACAAACGGAGATTTGATCCATTCATTTGTTTACAATCCAAAGGTTCAGTCACTTCCAGTGGAACCTGCAGCCATTGAAAATAGGCAAACAATTAAATGGCACTACCAATAAAGAGACTCATCTGCTCATGTGGGGTTGCACATGCCATGCTTGCTTGTATGATTTCTGACCAATATTTTCTACCAAATGAGAGGTCTCATGTACAGCTAGTACATGAATACATATAACCGAAAGGTTGAGAAAGAAATTCAAGATGAACTACTAATCATTAGATTATGTTATGATGAACGGTGGCACCTCTAGAATGTAAACATCATTTTTACCTCAATTCATTCATTGCATCACAGTCACAGATGAAAACAATGTATTCAATATGTACATAGTGACTGATGAAGCTGAAACTAGATCAGATTCAGATCTTTAATCAATTAACTTTTCTTTTAAATATAGAAATGTGAAGTTTAATGGGTTGCGTAACATTTTTACAAAAAGCATCCTCAGTTGAGGTAACCAAACGAGATTTTGACAACACAAACTCTACATCTGTTTTTCTTAAAATAATAAAACAAATGGCATTGATGAAAGAAAACCTCAATACTCCGTAATGTATAGAAGTTAATGGGGCCAAGAAAAATTATTACCATGAGTGCTTTTGCCCTCTCAAGGATAACATCCATTGCTTCAGGAGGTTGAGGTACTGTGAAGGCAGGAACTTTAGGCTTCAGGAACAGGGAAGACATTAATTCTTCAGAAGCTAAGGCAAAAGATGAAAGGATTCCCCCATACAAATTATTTGCAAGGCTGGCTGCCCAAGGATAATTTCCATACCTTGAAAATTCCAGCCTTGTGTGAAGCTATCTGTCCAAGGGTATCTCCTGCATAGTTTGTAATAGCAACACAGCAGAAAAGCAGAATAAAGAACAGCAAAGCCAAGGAATATACTGATATGTATATTACTGTAAAACAAGATGAATAGTAAGAAGCAAATACAAGAGAAGGGGTTGAGCATGAGTAGCTCACTCACTCCAATCCTCCTCCAGTATAACCAACTGAATGCCTAACATTCCCTCCCCCAACGCACAAATACTCCCTTTCCCCCTAACAACCCACATGATCCACTCCACACTAGCACACACCACACTCTCTTCTAAACAAACCGTTAAGGCCTATACTGAGGGCCCACTAGAATCAGCCACATTTGCTGAGTCATTCGTTGCTCCAATTCCCATGCTACCTCTATATTTTTTCCTCTTATAAACTTTCAGCACTTCAGGCAATTTGTCTCTAACAATACCCCCTTCTTGGACAACCACCTTGTCCTCAAGGTGGAAATGAGGAAAACTCAGTTTAATGTCCAAGCCGATTCCCAGGTACTTTCAAATTCTGGCAAATCCTTCCAGCGAATCAGTACCTCCAACTCGCCTTGTGCATTCATCCTAGTGGCCAACACCTCAACTGGTTCCACCTTCAGCTCCCAATCTTCTGTGAGACCTTGAGGTAGCGGTTGGCACTTTACTTCAGGTGATACACACCTTTTCAGCAAGGACACGTGGAATACAGGGTGCACTCGGGAGTCTTCTGGTAATAGTAGCTTGTATGCAACCTTGCCAATCCTCTCAATGATTTCAAAAGGTCCATAAAATCTAGGACTCAGTTTCTGATTGATGCGCTTAGCCAATGACTTCAGCCTATAAGGCTGAATCTTCAAATAAACTTTCTCTCCCACTTCAAACTCTACTTCCCTCCTTTTCTGATCAGCCTGTGCTTTCATTCTCTCTTGTGCCTTGTTCAGATACCATTTCAGCTCTTCTAACATTGAGTTTCTTTCTACCAGCAATTGGTTTACTTCTTCCACAGCTGAGGGTGATGCATCCCCTCTAATTATCACTGGAGGTTCTCTCCCATACAATATCTTGAAGGGACAATTGTTGGCAGCAGAGTGGAAAGAGGTGTTAAACCATAATTCTGCCCAGGACAGCCATCTACTCCAGTTCTTCGGTTTTGCACTTGAAAAACATCTTAGATAAGTCTCCAGGCAGCGGTTTACCACCTCTCTTTTGTCCATCGTTTGCGGATGGTAAGCCGAGCTATACTTCAGTTTAGTTCCAGCTTGCTTAAACAATTAAGCCCAAAAAGAGCTCATAAAGATCTTATCCCTATCAGTCACTATGGATGATGGAAATCCATGCAACCGCACAACCTCCTTGATGAACAATCCAGCTACTTCTTTGCAGTAAAAGGATGAGCTAGCCCGATGAAATGAACGTATTTAGAGAATCTATCCACAACAACTAAGATAGTATCCATACCTTGGGCTTTTGGAAGTCCCCCTATGAAATCCATGGAGATGTCCTCCCATACCTTGGAAGGAATTGGTAGCGGTTGAAGAAGACCAGCTGGGGCCAATGTTTGGTACTTATTCCTGCAGCACGTTTCACACCCTTGCACATATTTTTGGATGGTTTGACGCATTCCTTCCCACCAAATCAGCCCCTCAATACGCTTATAAGTTCTGAAGAAGCCCGAATGGCCTCCTAAGGCTGAGTCATGGAATTCTTGCAACAGCAAAGGAATTCTAGGAGAATTTCATAGGATTACCACCCTCCCCTTGTAGTATAATCGCCCTTTCTTGGGTTCAAAACCCTCTTGCACTTCTGACCCTTGAATCAGCCCCTGAATAATGCTTCTCAGCTCTCATCCTTCTGCACCTCTTCCTCAAGCCCTCCCAATTCTGGAAAGTTACAGAGGAAATAGCATCTAAGTTGGTTCTTCGTGACAGCGCGTCGGCCACCCCATTTCCCTCCCTGCCTTGTATTTAATTTCAAAGTCAAACCCCAATAGCTTTGTAATCCGCTTCTGCTGGCCCTCCCCCATTAGGTGCTGATCTATTAGACTCTTCTGGTCTAAATACACTATGAAGCGTTTCCCCAACAGATAGTGTCGCCACTTCGACTACCATTACAATAGCCATTAATTCCCTCTCATACAGAGATTTTTGCTGCGCCCTGACAATTTTTGACTCATGAACGCTATTGGTCTTCCTTCTTGCATAGCACGCTCCAGACCCTTGCCAGAAGCATCTCTCAATCACAAAACCCTTCCCAAAGTTGGAACAGCAAGAACTGAAGGGTAGTCATTTCCTGTTTCAGTCTATCAAAGGCCAATTGAGCCTCCATGCTCCATTGGAAGTCCTTCTTGAAGCTGGGTTAAAGGCCATGCTATCTTTCCATATCCAGGACGAAGCGGCGATAATAGCCTGTAATTCCAAAATCCCCTTAGGCCCTTCAAGTCAGGAGGGATAGGCCAAGTTAACATTACCTCAATTTTCTTTGGGTCGCAGCAGGTTCCCCCTGAAATAACATGGCCCAAATACTCAATCTCAGTCTAACAGAAAGAGCACTTTTTCCTATTAATGTAGAGACGATGCTATCTCAGGAGCTCCAACACCTTCAGTAAGTGCTCTTGATGTTCGGCCTCAGATTTGCTATAGATTAGGATATCATCAAAAAAAACCAATGCGAATCGCCTCAAAACGGTTTCAGAACTGTGTTCATTAAGGCCTGGAACGTAGAAGGAGCGTTTGTGAGGCCAAACAGCATGACGAGAAACTCGTAATGCCCTTCATGAGTGCGGAAGGCAGTGTTCTCGATATCCTGCTCTCGCATTCTGATTCTGGTGATACCAGATTTTAGATCCAACTTCCAGAAAATACGGGCACCTCCTAATTCATCCAATAACTCATCTATAACTGGTATGGGGAATTTGTCAGGTATGGTTACCTTGTTCAAGGCACGATAGTCGACAGAACCTCCATCCACCATCCTTCTTTCTCACTAGAATCAGGGCTAGAATAAGGGCTTGTGCTAGGGTCTGATAATACAGAGGACATCATTTCTCCTATGATCTTCTCAATTTCGTTCTTCTGAAAGTAAGGATACCTATAGGGTCTTATGTTGGGGATAGTGGCACCTTCTCTTAGAGTGATTGAATGATCATGAGCCCGTTGTGGAGGTAGTCCATCCGGAAGGTGGCATAAGTCATCATATCTCTTGAAGCTCCTTGAATGCCTCAGGAGTTTCATCTTCTAAACGACACCAGGTTCAGGCCCCCCCGCTTGTTTCTCCGAACGGGGTCACCAGGTAGCCTTCTCCTTCCGCCTTGAGAACCTTGAGAGTTGTTTTCCAAGACGCCTTGGCCGTTCCCAAAGCTGGGCCACCTTGGATCCCCTGCCAATCGTTCCCCACTTTCCATTGAATCATCAATTTCTGGAATTAGCTCTGATGTCTCCCAAACTCGCTATCCACCCATAGCCTAGCACCACATCCACACTTCCCAACCCAGAACGAGAAAGACTGTGAGATGGTTGATCCTTGAATTTCAATCTTCAAATTCTCACAAAGGCCATAGCCACGCCTAACTTCGCGACCCACTTCCACCGTGGAGGGAAGGGTTGCAAGGAAGCTGGAGACGCGAAACCAACGAGCAGAGATGAAGTTGGCATCGGCCCCGTATCGACCAGGATCACGACCTCAGGAACGCCTATCTTCCCTTGAACCTTGAAGGATTTGTTGACGGTGGTGAAGCCTTGTAAGCTGTCCAGGGTAAGGTGAAGTGATTTCAGGGAGAGTGGCCCCGGCTCCTCGTGTCCTCGTCTTCGCTCGAAGAATCCTCCTCCTTGTTCTGAGTTTTCCACAGAGCAAGGTGGTAGTGCCGGACGACACATATGCTCTCGATCCCATCGTTCACCGCATTTGAAACACGGCCCACTGCGGCTGCGATCGTGGAAGCCTCCTCTGACAGGCGTCGCGTCCACCTTTGCTCGTGGAATCAGAGTGCTTCAGGTGCATTTGGTGGTGGTGTATTGATCGTGTTGCTTCTGGAAGGAACCAGGGAGGTCTTATACATGGTTGGGCCTTTAGAGTGGCCCAATTCGCGATCGAAGGCCCAACTCCACCCCTCTCCACTCCTTGTTTCTTTCTTCCAACATTAAGGCCTTGTTTTTCACTTCAGCCAACGAGCCCAATTCCAGACTCTTTATCTCGACCCGCAAACCACCACGCAGCCCATTAATGAAGATCCCTCAACATTTCGCGGTCGACATTGCGCATGGGTCCGAGATTCGTTCAAAGTCCTCGATGTAGTCCAGCCGTACCCTGTGACGTAAACGAGCAAAGGGCCGTATGGGTCCTTGAGCACTCCCAGTTGAAAGCGCGTGTGATGGCGTCACGGAAGCCACGCCAGGAAGGAACTGGTTTGCTCCTCCCACACTTGATACTAGTATAACGCCTTCCCTTCTAAAGCTAACATCACCACTTCAAATTTCTCTTCAGCTTCGATGTCGTTGATACGAAGTAGCGCTCGATTTTCACGAGCCATCCTAAAACATCCTCCCCGCGAAAATCGGAACCTCCATGCGTCGTCACGAGGGCGACGCCGTGGTGGGCTGTCATAGTCGTCGGTGCGGTCCGATCGGGCCATGGCGGACGTCCCATGGCGGGAATGGCCAACGAGGAATGAGGGGAACCTCGATCATCGCGGTCCTAGACCTTGAGTCACGGTGCTCGCTGCGAGGGGAGAAGGGGTATGGTTGCGCCCTGATCCCTCTAAACCCCATTCTCGGTCATCCACGTCCACACGGGGTGACGGCCGTCGTGGTGGTGGTGGCCGCGCTGGCGTCGGCGACGTCATCCTTCCTCTCCAACAATTGCATCACATGATCCAATCTTGCAGCTCCGCAACTTGATCCTCCATTTCAGCAACGTTCGCGAAGGCACACCCAGCGTCCAGGAGTAGCTCTGGATACCAATTAATAGCAACACAGCAAAAGGAATAAAGAACGCAAAGCCAAGGAATATACTGATATGTATATTCTTAAAACAAGATGAATAGTAAGAAGCAAATACAAGAGAAGGGGTTGAGCATGAGTAGCTCACTCCATCCTCCCAGTATAACCAACTGAATGCCTAACATTCCCTCCCCAACGCACAAATACTCCCTTTCCCCTAACAACCCACATGATCCACTCCACACTAGCACACACCACACTCTCTTCTAAACAAACCGTTAAGGCCTATCCTGAGGCCCACTAGAATCAGCCACATTTGCTAAGTCATTCGTTGCTCCAATTCCCATGCTACCCCTATATTTTTCCTCTTATAAACTTTCAGCACTTCAGGCAATTTGTCTCTAAAGTTTGAAATATTTTTATTTACATCTTTTCCAAGTTGTAGTCTATTCAATTTTTTTAACAAAAAACATGAAAAATCAAATAACAAGAGTTTAATTAGATGATGCACACTAAATTGCCAATGCAGGAAAACAGTAAGCTCTTTGTGAGTAAACTTAATGCATAACACTCGAAAACCATGTTTAGAAAGCGTACTACACACGCACCCAAAATCTCAGTATGATCCATCCTAGAGAAGTAATGCCACATACAGTAGGTTCTTTGATCTGCAAAGTTCATAATCAGTTTCAAATGTCATAGTCACAGAGCTTATTTTTTCTTTTGATAGAAAAAGAAAACTTATTAGAAGAGAAGAAAGAGTACAGTCATAGTGCTTATTTTGATAAAATGACAAAAGGATTTTCACAACTTATTCAAGGGATTAAGAAATATCACCATTTATTTAAACAATTTTCTTTTGTTAGTTTAAAAAATATAGAGAAGGATAATTGTTAATAACAACGTTAAAAGAAATAAATCTCAAAGATACCACACAACAAATGCATACCACATTTGTTGAGTCTTCCTTGCCTCCAAGACCAACTTCTATAATAGCAGCATCAACCTATGAATGGGAATCATTTCAATAAAATACACCAATGAGGCGAAAAGAAGCATAAAGCATGACGATGAAAGAAGATATGCAAAATGTTAATAAGCACGAAAATTGCAGGTAAAAGCTAAAAATGTTGTATGATCTAGCTGCACATTATACTTCCAGCATATGAAAAGTATAAATGCATAACAGCAATAATATAAGAAATAATTTATAATCTTGCATCTCCCAAAGAGCTAAAAGTAAAAGAATTATGTAAAACATTGGGGCTGCAGGAATATGACAATTTAATCAAGGAAATGACAAGTTCACATCGCATCTTCCACAGTGGCTACTCTAGACAAAGATCTATTGCATTTTTGCAAGGATAATAATGAACTCAAATTAATATGTGGCTCACCTGTTCAGATATAAATATTTTGAAGGCCAATATAGTAAGGAACTGAAACAATGGGGGCATTGGAAGCTGCTCTGTTAAATTTTCCTGCAACATGAAGGTTCAGGGATTGAGAAACAGCCGCCAGAAAATGTCAATATCAAATCAATAATACATTCATGCTATACTTGTTTCTTCTCACAAATGGTTTCACATCTGTGAAACAAATATCTCATGGATCAATTTGAAATATATTTTCTGAAAGTTTTGATTCCAGAATAATATCAATTGACAATTAAGAGAAGGGACTTAGTTTTGCTTGTTGCAACAAGCAAAACAAATAATACTTATTTTGCTTGTTGCACGATGCATCCAAGTATAATATCTAGTCAATCTTGTAAAGCAGCTTATGACAAGAATTTCCATGTTGAAACTAGGAAAAATTTTGTAAGCAATAATACTCATGAAGCTTTCTAAGGTTGATATTTTATCTTTTCAACCATAGTGCTCTCCGTTTTAATCTACAAGACTAAATCTGTTGAGGGAATCCAGAGATCCAAATGGAAAATAAAACTGCTATCTATCTAATTGGCCCCTGGTTCTAAGGTGTACAATAGTCTCATGAACCAACCCAACCTAAAGCTTAAACTATCGGGTAAAAGCACACGAATAGCTTTATATCTAGTGTGCCATGCAAGATCCTTTAAGACTTGAAGCATGACAATGCACACACCCACCCTACTGTATGTTAAAATTCAACTTTAATCAGAAGAATGGGGAAACAGAATTACACTTTAGACTAGGCCGTCAGATTCTAATACTATGTCACGTTAAGGCATATCAATGACTTCATATCTAAAAATTAGCATGGAAGGTAATAACAACAGCAAATTATAAGCTACTATAAGAAGGGAGTGAGGGAAGTGCTATTAGCACATAGTGAGGGCGCACCATAACAACCTGCCTACATGGGAAACAGATTTGGGAAGTGGGAATAGGATAGAAGCAGAAGTGACGAAAGGAAAGGAAAACAATGGCCTCACACCATCTTTTCCACATTGTTTAATCACCTTTGTGGTTAATCATGTTTATGATGTTGTAAATGCAATAGTGAGTCAACTAGCATGATGGTTAAGTATAATTTTGTCGTCCATCAACAATCATTACATTAACCACAACCTATAAATGATTAACTACAAATTTTTAGGTGGTTAACCAGGTGTAAAATGCGTGTGAAATTCTAGTTGAGAATATCATAGTTGGAGAGGAAAAGCAAGCCTATCAAAGTTCTTGTACTTCTCTACATTTCTTTCTGTCTCCATGAGAGTTTTCCTCTCTGTTCTTGTACAAATTCATGTCGGAGACTGATATCTTCTCAATATCAGCCATGGAGAAGGGATTGCTTCATTAAAAGTGTGCTCTCTTTCAAGTTCCTATTAGCATCATGTCAGAAGGCCAATAGGTAATGGCTAACAGCACTCTGCAACAGCCAATTCTTCTATTAACTGTCAAGAACAATAAACAGTGCTGCCTTAAGGAATGCTTTGATGTAAGACAAATACAACAATAGCCAAGTCTCCTACTATTAGGTGGAGTTGGCTACATGGAACAAATGGGCCCATAGTATTATCGTAAACCATGATTATAGTTAAACTTTTAAAATCTAAATATTTATTGACGATTCTACCCATAGATTTCTTTTTTTTTGTTTTTTTTTTGTCTCCTACTCACCTCTTATCTCTAGCTATGGGGCTACCATCCCTCCATTCTACTCTCTTAAGTCTTTACTGATGCTTATACAATATACAGGCTTTCTCCACATATCTAAACCAACTAAAGCAAGATTCCACCATCTTTTCCCATAATAGGTGCTACCACAACTTTTCCTCTAATGCATTCATTGATCTAAGATAAACACATAGATTTAAAAAAGCAAAGTCCAAAAGAATCTCCAAAAGATGCAACAAATAATACCTCCAATTTGTTCCAACAATCCCAGAAATACTGTAAAAATTTACCTTCAGATATGTCAATCCTACAGAGATAATAGAAATTCAGATTTTTCTCAATAAACAAATTGATACATTAATACTGCACATAATTACAACAAAATTGTCACAATGAGCATGACTGTCAGTTAAAACAACTAAGCTCTCTGTTGTACAAGTACAAACATGATAAAGTTGGCACTTGGCACTAATAAGGATTTATCAACAGAAAATAAAGTGGACTGTACAGGCCAAGAATATTCAAAGATGCTCATATGGACTAGCACTGCAACTCTTCATGAACCAGAATGCATGATTTTTCCTCATAAAGGTATGTGAACATTTATAATGGTCTACTACTAGGAAATCTTCAATACAGTAATTTTTTTCACAAGATATTATTAATTTATTACAAACACAGCAAAAAATAAGAATAGAAGCTAATCAACTTAAGTCTATATCTATTTTCATTTATCCAGTTCATTGTTTTCAGTAAAAAGTTTTTGAAATTTTGGTATGTAGTTGACCAGCTTCAACCATACATTTGTGCTGTAAATTCATGTATTTAGGAGCAGGAAAGACGTGTGTGCGGGTGTGTGTGAGAGAGAGAGACACGGACAGAGACTGGAATAGATGAATGAAATGCTGATACGGAATCTACTTAAAAGAAAGATGAACCAATCTAGACAGGGTGGAGCATTAACTACTAACCCATCTATACGAAACCGTTCACGCACATCAATTAGGTGAGGAGATATGAAAACTCCAGTGCGAAAGCCACACTCCCGTAAGATTGCCTCACAGAATATGCATGTTGACCCCTGAAAGGTAATCCATTAGCTAAAAGGGGGGAAATACATGAATATGAATGTTAAGGATGTCCATTATGTCATATTAAAAATTAAAAAATAAAAAATAAAAAAAGAATTTTCCACTTAGGTGAAATCTGCAACATAGAGTAAATAATGTCAATTTGTGTCCTTTCACAAACCATCTACATAGACACACCATTTAAATCTAAGTCCTTAATGGTTTTGTCTATAGTTTTTGCTGGTCTCCCTTTATCTTTAATTAGGATAAACCCTAAACATCAACAACAAAGCTTTTTCCAATAAGGTGGGGCCAACTACATGGATCAAATAATCTCATTGTGTCCTATTATAAACCATGTATGTAAACAAACCATTTAATGGTAAGTCCTCAATGATTTTGTCAATAATTTTTCTTGGTCTCCCTCTACCTTTAATTATTGGGCAATTGTCCATCTAATCAACTTTTCTCATTGAGGCTACTGTAGGTCTTCTCCTCACATGACCACCTTAGGCAATCTTATTATGTTCATAATGATAATTAATTCTTCAATCATGAACAAAACATTAACAACAAATCCTTTTCTGACTAGGTGGTGATGGGTCAAATAGCACCAATGTGTCTTCATGTAGACCATGTTATTGACAAGGCATGAAGCAAAAAAAAAAATGTCAACAAACAGAGATAATTGATAGAATGATATAAGGAAATATGTCAAAATTATGGACATAGTACCTTCCCCTTTGTGCCTGCCACATGAATAATGTTGAGCCTATTTATGTCTTCTGCCAAACCCAATATCTGTATAGACAATATGAATTTTATTT
This sequence comes from Dalbergia oliveri, assembly GCA_030441495.1. NCBI lineage: Eukaryota > Viridiplantae > Streptophyta > Magnoliopsida > Fabales > Fabaceae > Dalbergia > Dalbergia oliveri. The sequence continues at coordinate 37,017,680 of JAMLFY010000001.1, read as the reverse complement.
TCTATTATTGAAAGAGGTCTGCTGAAGCTCTAAGGGCCTCTAAAATATGATACGGAGATTCAAGTAACATTTTCTACTAATAGAATGAACTCCTAACAAATAGAACACTTTCTTTTCCCTAATTTGAAAAATGTATAATGAATTTCGAGAACGATGAGTTGCAATCTCATAACTAAGTGTTTTGTTCCATTTTCTACCTAAGTTTTGCTCAGTTCATGGTTGGAAGGAACTAAGATTACACCTCTGAAACTCACCAGCGCAAAACTAACTCATAGCCAATTGTAATTTTATTATTAAATAGTACCATCCATCAGCACAACTGCTTCAAATTTACAGGAAAATAGTTCATTACCTTAAGATACATTGACATCCTTTCCAATTTGTTAGGAACCGGTGGCTTCTCTCCACGCCTTCTGCGAGTAATAAGAGATGAAAGTTTTTCCATGGCAGTTTCATATGAAGACAATGGAAAATCTTGTGACTGTCCATCAGTGACAACACTGCTTCCCCTTTCGAAAAGAACTTCAGACGACATCTTATATGTAAATCCTAAAACATCAAGCCACAACAGATTTTAAGAAGCTCCTCCATGTTAAGCTTTTACATGGTCATGCTCTGCAGTGTGGTACAAGTTAGAAAAGTTTTGAATGCAATTAATGCATTAAAACTTGAAAACTTTTCTTTATTTCATCAAAACTTCTTATTTACATTAACCAGTGCCTTTAGAACACTCGTCAGTCAAACTCTAAATTATTTTAGTATAACAAGAAAAATGCAATAAAGACACTTCTCGTAAACTTTCCTGGAGCAAGAGCTTACTTTTTTGAGTGAGATCTTGTATGCTTGGACGTGCAGGTAATCGAGTAGAAATCCATTTAGATTCGACGGTGGATTTCGTATGCCGCCGAGGGAAGTGTGAAACTTCAATCATCCCACACTTGTGGTAGACGCTGACACTAGTTATCATCAGCAAATCAACCCTGCAATGCAAGCATTACCACCATCAATCAAAATTCACAAACTACCAAGACAGAATATAACAGCCACGTTTTATGATTCAGAAAAAAGGAAAAAAAAAATGGGGGAATAGTCACAAAGTAACACACATTATCATCTTGGCACTATTTTCCCTCATATAACTACATTTATTGGTTCCTAAGATGAGAGAGGAACCATAGTACCATACATTATAAGCCTCATAGCAACTTCTAACCATAAACTAGGACTGAGATATACTAAACAAAAATTTCGGAAAGAATCCATCAAAGCGGTAATAATAATAATAAGAAGAAGAAGAAGAAGAAGTCAGGATTGGAGATTATTGATGGAGGGAGAGAGGCTCACGATGAGAGAGGAAAGAGAAGCCATAATCTGAAGCATCCGAATCTGAAGAATCGTTGGTGAAGAAGAGTCACCGATAGAATAGAAACGTATTTGGGTATGGTATCGGTGGTGGAGGATGGCTGGCCACTATCTAGATAGCAGTAGGTAGAAGAAGGCAAAGCAACGGCTTCAACTAATTGACTTGTGTTATAGTAGCGGGTGTGGATTTACACCCTATTAATCATCGGACACGAAGCGGATCCTATTTAAATAAAGTTAATATCAGATTTATAATAGATGAGATAGTCGCATAGTATCTCATTATCTATAAGTCCAATTACATTTCTCCAACTAATTGGAATGCTCGGCCTTTACTACTCTTCTATAAAGCAAAACACTTAACAAACAGACATAACACAGACATTGACATAGAGGCACACCTAACTTAAACAATTATAGAATGGACAAGATATATATATATATATATATATATATATATATATATATATATAATATATAATTTTTTATTATTGTATAATTTTTTTTATCTAATTAATTTTTTTTTTATTTTTTGTGATTAACTAAAAAATTTTCAAAATGACTCAAACTTTTTTTGTTATCGGCACGTGCCTGAACTCAAAAAATTAAGTAGACACGTATAAATACATTTCCAACACGTGTCGTGTGGATATTGAGCCTTACCAAGTTAGTGTATCCGCTCTTCTTAGCTGCTCTTTTATTTTATGTTATTTTGTTTCAAAACTGACAAGGTAATGTTGGCTGGAATCACTATGCGTGCCATCACAGTCGTCTGCACATCTCACAAATTGTGAGTGAATAAATTTTCTCGTAATGAGATGGATTCCATTGTGTTAACACGACCGTTTTCTCTTGACCGCAAACTGATCGTTATGGCTCTTGTAAGAGAATATAAAACCCCATATTAGCCACTTTTAAATTTTACGTCACATAAATTAATTCTTCTAGAAAAATAAATATTAAAATCAATTTAAAATGTGGGACAATTGGTTCCTATAAAAAAATAGGATAAATTAATCCTTCAAAATCATGAAAAATATTAAATTGATTCTTATATAAAAGGATTAATTTGTCCAATATTTTTAAATTAGGAGAGACTTCTTTAAGTTTTTCTTTTATGTTTTTGGAGAAATCAGTTTGTCTGAATTTTTTTTTTTAGGAATCAATTTGTCCTACTTAAAATTTAAGAAAGTCTAATTTAGGGGTTTTGTCTAAAGAAATTGTAGGATTAATATATAGAATTTAGAAGAGTTTAATTTGGAATGACATGATAAAAGTATTTTACTTTCATCCAATAAAAAATTTTTGTTTACATGATTTTTTAAGTAATAGATATAAAAAACATTGACTAGGATTACTATGTAAATGATTTTATATTGATAGTGCATGATAAAATTTGACTAAACCAGACAAAAGAGAATAATAAAATTTTCAGGTTTACTTGAGTTATAAATGAAGTCATTTGCCTAAAAAAATTTTGGACATAAATATTGATTTAATTTTGAAATGAAATCTTTCATTTTGAAAATTATAACGTAGTCTTTACTTGACTAGAAAATCCTTGTAATTGTGATTATTGCAAGTCTTACAAATAGACTTTCCACATGATAATACATGACTAGATGTCACTATAAAAAACTTATACTAATGTTGCATATAAATAAAATACTTTTATTTTTTCTTTCATAAGGAACATTCATCTTCCATTATGTGTATTATTTTCTCTTCCTAATTGATACCAAATAATTCATAGCAAGATTTTTATTATTATTATTATTATCATTATTATTTTTTTATTCATCACAAGATTGTGACAAATATTTAGTATCACAATTTTTAGATAGTTTATGCAAAATTATTCACACAATTATCTAATCATTTATATGTATGTATATATAATTCTAAGGAGTTCTTAATAGAACTAAAGGGGAAATGGGGAAGGGGATGGGCAAATGAGGATAAAACTCATGATCTAATACTAGCAAACTCCTAGTCACTTGGACTAAGAGTGGTGCCATGTAAACTTCAGCTCATTGACCTAATCATATATTATCACATCAAGAAAAATATTTAATTTTTACGAATACTATATTAAAAAAACACATATATAGTTAAATATATAACCAAAAAATATGGCAAGTATTATTGAATAACAATATAAACCTCTTTATATTATCCATCTATCAAAATCTATCACTTAAACGATTCCTTCCTCTAGGCCATAAGAAAAATTTAGAACATCTCACCTGATTTCAGTGAAATCCACTAAATTGGCCAGAACAAATTTATGGAATTCGGCTGAATTTCACAAGGGGCCAGCTTTTATAGCTGGCAACTTGAGTTGAGTGTTATACTTTGTTCATATCAGCAAAGCATCAGATTCTAAGTTAGGTTTATAAAGTACAAGCTGTCCTTCGTCCACGGAAATTACTTTTCCTTCAAGCAATTCTTTTTCCCATTTCGGCTAGGCATCTTTTATCTTGAATATTGTTCTTAATTGTCATGCGCTTTGATTAACAAACGAGTCAAAGCGTTATCCTTTGATTCCAAAAAAGAATCTGTGTCAGAAAATAATGCTGTAGGCATTCAATTCATCAACATACCTGTCAATATATTTGTACTATTTGTAAAACATGTACCAACATACTCTCATCTATTATTGGATAAAGTATCAACCTCATTTAATTTGAGACTCACTCAACCAATAATAGATAAGAGTGTATTGATATGGTATCTCACACTATGTGAGAGTACAAATAACACTACTCCTGTCAATATAAGCCAAGTTGGATGAATTGACAAATTGCTACTCAACCTTTTTTATTTTTCCACAACACCAAGGAATTGAAGCAAATCCTAAAAATTGCAGGATTAACAAAGTACTAAAGTTTATCATGCAAAATAATCGCATGATAAAAACAATGTGCAGAAAAAAAAGAACATGTATATGCACACCTTATGATGTGACTCTAGTATTAACATGAGCTGCAATAAGGGGTCCAATATTCCCATCCAACACAGAATTCAAGTCTGGCACCTCAATGCCTGTCTTTACATCATGTACTAACTTGTACGGATGAGAGATATACCTCCGAGTTTCTTCTTGCCGCAGATTTAAAATGTTTTCCTTCCTTATACTGCTTATGCTTGCAACTCCTTGCTCCGCTGCTATCACTTGAAGTTTAGCTTTTAGTCTGTTTAGTGCTTTCATCTTGTTTGCAAAGTAGCTTCTCTCACCTGAATAAAGGTAATATAGGAAATCAAGTGAAGTTAAGAAAAGTAACCTTGTTTTTTATGCTTGATAAAAACATTTGAAAATGCTAAAGGGAGACAAACCGGGTAGTTATTTAGTTTGATCAAATGATTGTTAGAGGAAAAGATGAGAGAACAAAAATTGAGCGCGTTTGGTTCAGCACTTCAGCTTTATTTTAACCCTAAAAAAAAAAGCAATTTTTTAACTAAGAAATTCACTTTCTAGAGCGTCTCAGCCGGTACTCAAAAACTACAAGGACAAAAAAATTTCAGCTTTTATGCAGAAACTGATATGAATAACTTCTATAAAAATAAATGTTTTAAGTTAAAAATCACTTTTTTTTGGGTCAAAAAGGGTAAAATAAACACACTCTTAACCAACTTTTTCCACACACACTGGCTTCTCCCTGTGAGAAGTTAATGCAACTGCAAACTTGATTAAATCAGGGTCAACTGTATAGAAGATTTTTTCGCAGCCCTAGACCCTAAATCACTACTTAAAACAATAAATCAGATTGGGAAGTATTGATGTGAATTGTGAAGTGGCTGGAAGTCCTGATGCTAAATTGCACAGAATATAATCTAATAAGCCTTTTAACAATTTATTGTCATCCCAAAAGAAGGCATGCTCATTCATGACTCCTCCAACCAAAGGTTAGGGTAGGATTCTGATAGGACATTCCATTAGTTGGGAGTTAATAGTATGTGTTAATATAAATAAAATGGAAATAGTAGAAAAGGGGTGTTTAGGAATTTGGTGAAAAAAGATATCCCATAATTTCAAGATTTGCTTCTGTTTGAACTAGTAAAGAATATAATGTGGTATGATTTGCTTATGGTTATCCTAAAGTAGCAGTAATGGCAGAATTGCTCAATTTCTAACGTCAGGAAATTAGTGCAACAAGTAATTCAGTACATATTGGATTCAAAATCAGTGAGACCAGGAAGTTCTAGCAGCTGTAGTTTCCCTTATGAGTGTGGTATCAAAATCAATTGCATAAATGTTTCAATGCAAAGTATGATCATGAAAAAGAAGCATGGCATGCATGTGGATTTCTATCTTGCAAGTAGACTAGCAGATCATCAATGGCAAAGGAGGGAGAAAAGGTATCCCAACCATGTGAGACATTGCAATTGCATTTGCAAGATTTGGAACATGATCCTGAATGTAGGATGGAGAGAATAAAAGAAATTTGAATGATGAAACTGTAAACATTTCAATACAATCATATGCATACCAGACGATTGGACGCTTATGCCAGTATGTACATGTTCAATGCAAACTGTAAGACCAGTTTGTCTCTTTTGTTCTCCATGTATCAAGGGCGATGAGATAATCAAATCCTCAGAATCAATTTCGAGATCACATGCATTCTCAAGGAACATGGGGACAACATCTACAACTGCCGAGCTAGCCTGCAAAATTTAACTTTAGCAAACAAAATGATTGTATCAAATTTTAATACTTAGTTGAAAAGCTTAAAACAATAATAAATTTTCTTAAGGATTACATACATATGGTTGTCAGGCATGCAATGATTGCAGTATTATATCCCTAATTAACTAAAACAATTTTATACTTTCAAAACCATCTACGCGTACATACAAAAAATAGATGATAAAGAGAATATAGTGTATTGTTAAATTATAATTGATAGTGTATTATGGAATTGGAACTTTATGAAATCCCATAGCTAATTTTTTTTTCCTTTCTTTATAAACTTTTACTGTGAATAGGAGCAATAGCAATATGACCTTTCCTTGAGAGGTTATGGCAAGACACTGTCAAGAAATCTCAAGCTACACTGTTTCCTAAAGTTATGAAATTACTTCAAACTTTTCCTAGACCTGAATTTTGAACTGTGTTTCCAACTTTTTCTAGACCGGGAAGAGTTTCAATTTTCTCACAAAAGAGGTCAGTTTGTAAAGGTTGGTCCAAAAGCAAGCTCCACAAAACTCACAAAAGTTATAATAACATAAATTAAATATAAAACCATTAATGTGCCATAACCTAACAGCTTAAGCTTTTGAGACAAATGATTTCATGAGATGGTATCAAAACCTCTACGACCAAGTGGTCTAGAATTCGATCCTTGTTGCCACCACTTCAAATAAAAATAATTAAATTTCAGCACAAGGTAAAGTGAGCCTGTGAATTGTCCACGCTTTAAGCTCAAAAGAGGTATTCGCGTGAGAGTGCGTATTAGATATAAAACCATTAATATGTCATAACCCAACAGCTTAAGCTTTTGGGACAAATGGGAGACATGGCATGGTGTTGCCAAAAGGTTCAATTTTAGACTAGCCAATAAACATTAGTCCACCTATTTAAGCACAGAGCAAAAGTCTGCACAGATTGTCTTGGAATTTCATATGATAAAGGGTCAGACCAAAAACAATTAGCAACCTGAATAATATTCTGACACATTAATCAGCAGCAGTTTCTGTCAAAGGAAAGTTTTGAAAACATTAGGAAGACCATATGGAAACAAACCAGAAAATGCAGTCATATCTCAAAACAAATATTATGTGATGAAATTGGGATTAACATTCAAGATATGGAATTAGAAGACACTTTACTTTCCAAGAAAAGCATGATATGATAATATATTCCATACGAAGATAACAGCGCATTGGAAGAGAATGTTTATAATTAAGTAGGATGAAAGGAGTTGTTTACACCTCAAACTGTGAAGACTCATTCATAGAACCACTTATCAGGTTATGAACTCCTTTTTCCCTGAAAGATAACCATAAGCACACTCAAATTCAATCTCAATTGTTGCTGACTCAAGTCCTCCATTCTTGAACGGACACCTGTCAACAACCCTTCCTTCATAACCTTGTCTTTTGGCCCATTTAAGATACATGCTTAGGAGTCGTTCTGCCCAAAGCTGATTTATGCAAAAGGAGGTAAAAGAGAGCCAAACAAAAACTTTGTATACATAGTGAGAATATGTAATATTGATCATAAGGTAGATAATCAACAAGCCAGTTTTAGAAAGTCTTGATGGAGCTTGTAGTTTTATGAGTAAACACTGTAGAAATTGATACATATCATAAGTATTAGTACTTGAAGAAAATCCCTGAACAATTAAGCTCACATTTGCAGCAGAATGTGCTAATAAAACACAAGTCTAGTTGATCAAGACCATGTTTACTTATTCCTGCTTCATGGCAGAGAGATATTCCACAGATTTTTGTTATAGAAAAGGTAATAAAATCTTCAAAACATATTGCAGTAGAAATATCAATATTTTACAGTAAATGATAACATATTCATCCCTTAAGGTATGTTTGGTTGGAGGGTGAAAATGGGGATAAAAATTATATGAATGAGCTTCATGTGTTGTTTTACACATAAAACTCATTCAAGTAATTTTTACCCCATTTTTACTCCTGAACCAAACACACCCTTAAAGTTGATTTCTATTGAATTCGGTGCTTTGAGCCAAGTTGGCCCACTATAGGGATAAAACTCTTATAACGTTAGTTTTCTCCATTCACAAAACTCAAACCTGAAACTTTGTTCAGGAGAAACAAGTGCCAAACCAACTTGAACCAACCAAGCATTAGCAAAACACAAAAAATGACTGTATAAATCAGTAAGAGTTTATCGGCTGCTACAAGTAAATTTGGCATTTCAATTGCCAATGAAAATCACTCAGTTGTAAGAGAAGATGATACATAACTTTAGTTCCAAATATGTGCGTGTCAAACAATGTTTTACTTAACTTGGGAAAAATTGCTAAAGTGGAAAACGATTTTAGAATCTATCAAAGTTTAAGTTTTCATGAATCTAGTAACAAAAGTGTTTCATGCATGAACCAGATTCACAAGTTAAAAGTTCAAAGAATCATAATGTAGTTCAAACATTACATTTATCAAACCTTAGGATAGATGCCTCCAGGTCCAGCCTTTATAACCAAAGAAGCTCCTGCCAGATCAAATGGCCCCTTAAGAAGCTTACACATCTCATACTGATCCAAAATCTTACTTGCATCCAAGGATGCATCATATGCTTGTCTGTAGAGCCCATAATCAATAGCATTCATCTCAGCCAACTGCTTGATCAACTTTGCTTCTTCTACCTGCAATAGCACGACATACAAAAAGCATTGCTTTCTTTTCAAATAAGATTTAAAAAGAAAAAAAGAGCACTTGAAAATAAACAGGAATGGCATTCGTCATGTGCTTTTAAAGGTTATAGGCTTACGGCAATGTCTTGAGTCACTAGATCAGAAATGTTATAAATTATAATCATGATGTGGAAGCAAAATTCTGGCTAAATAAGTGATTTCATGAAACAAGTGCATATCATCATTGCTTTTAAGAAGTGTGGTGGACCAAAAGCAGCATGAGGGCTCAACTGCACTTCTGAAGCTAACAGGGGCTCAAAGTAATATAAACTACAAAGTAACTCTGACTGAATTAAAGATGCCATCCACAATTTCAGGGCTGTCTTTGAGCTTCATAGGACATAGGACAGCTATCTTACTAAATGTCATATGTATAATTTTCTCAGATGTAGAAGTGTTCTTCGTACACTTCTTCTTTGATGTAACTGTTACATTTCATTTTATTTTTCGTCCGAGCACTAAGTCCGCACACACTACTCGTTTGGTGGTCACAACAATTACCACACCATTCAAATTTTATACAGAAGAGAAGATAAACTATTTATCAATGTTCTGGCAAAGGGAAAAGAACATTACCTTGTATCTTAAATCCTTAAGAGAATCAATCACTTTGGCACTATTAGCCAACTTGACAAGAATGTCATTGGACTTAGCTGGATCATCCCACAGATCAAAAGCACGTACCATTTCTTCCTGCTTAGTCCGCCTTACTTCTTCCATTTCTAAGGCTGTTGATGCGAACATTTCCGCACGAAGAACTGCATCTTCTATTTTCTTTCTTAGAGAAAATAAACCTGATCATATTGAAAAGACTATCATGATTAATTGAAATAATACGAAAAATAATGCTGTGGGCATATACAACTTATAATTCATAATAGCCATTAGACTACCAAGATTCATTATTTGACATTGACTTCACTCTAGCTCATCGGATTTATAGAAAAGGCTTCAATCAACTTATATTCTGCTCTGAGGACATGCTGAGGCCATCAAATTCAGAAAGAGAAAGACAAAACAAACAAGCAAGTGAATATTTGTGTTTGATAAAGACCACCAGTCCACCACTGTTGGCATCAAATTTAGAAAAAGAGAAAAAAGATATACATAATCCCCCATAAGCATCTATGATTACGGCCTATAATAATAGATGCAATTAACATAAACATATACGGTAAGTCAGTAACTAAAAGGCAAGACATCCTTCTAACAAATTTACATTAACAAGTAATCTGTTTACATATAACAATTAACACTGTTACAATAGAACCAAGTTCAACATCCCTTATATCACGTCAAAAATCAAAATTAACCAGTTATCTGAAAAGAGTATTCGATATGAGGCCAATACATTTTGGAGAGTAAAGTAACAGATTGTAACCTTTGATGAGAAAATCAAGAGAGTGAATTATCAGTTATCAAATATGTATGATACTATGATCTGTTAAGCATGTTCATCTTACAGAATTTTGAATTCTTGATTTTTCTCATCAACAATTGCAATCCCTCACTTTAGTCTGTGAAGCCGAAGTGTACCCTTCTAACTTTGGAGAATCTAAATCCCTCCTATTAATACCAGAGATGTTTCCCCATAATCAGGTGAGTGCTACATTTATCCTACAGGCACAGTTCTTTACACCTTATCTACATGCTTTGTTAAAATTTTGCATACATAAAGATCCATAGCAAAGAAAAAAGATATAACGTTTCAACCAATGTATCAACATAAACACTTGGATTAATGTATCATAGCCGAGAAAAAATGTTCTTGACTGAGAACAGACACCTTAAAATAAGTGATGTTTCTAGATATATCATGTATCCAAATACCTCTTCGAATCTCTCCACTCAATTTTCACACCTACGGAGCAAAAGGGTATCAACATCTATCAGAATAAAATGCAAGAAATTAATTCAACCTATATACCAGAACGAGTAATACTACACATCCAAAAAAACATGCATAGAATCTTTGACAAAAATTATAGTGATTGTTAGATAAAATAAAGTAGTATGACCCATAAATTCATCTAAAGGCTAATAATTATGCCACATCATTTTGGATTTAAAATTCTGTATAAGTTTCTAGTCGTCTAGCATTTTCCTACTAGAATTCAGAACACCTCAATAAATCCCATAAAAAATAGCAGCCCAAATCCAAAAAATTCTAACACAATAAAAGTCACACCCTCCACCAAAGCCACAACATTAAACCACTAATATCACTCTGTAATCCAGACATAAACAACAGAAACATCAGAAAAAGAAAAACAATTAAAAAGAAAAAAAAATGACTGCAATTTAGAACAGAACAGAACAGACCCACTTGATTGTAGACATCCTTCTTGTTGTCAGCCATGTAGTGACAAGCTCTAACTCTGGAACAACAACAATACAGCAGCAGCTGAGCATGTGGCTTCTTCCTCACACAAGAAGAAGAGTGCCGTTTTGATTTGAAAGAAGATGCAATGATGTCATGAGATGTTCTCACACAAGCAGGTTCGGAGATCACAGTTGCCATAACCATTAACCGAAGCAACCAAACAATGAATAATGGTTGCAGCACAATGCCAACGTTAAAGTAGAATGATGGCGTGATGAGTGAATGCTGCTATGGCCAAGAGCGAGAGAAGGGGACAAAAGGGAAAAAAGTTCCCTCTGCCAAGTATCAAGGTGGAAATTAAAACAACAGTTTGGGTATTGAAGCAAAATGGAAACCAAAACCGAAATGCTGTTGCGCGTTTTTGTTCCCTACGTTGCCTTATCCACAACTTACGAAGGGAGAGGGAGAATCCAGGTGGCATTTTAAACTGGTCCAGCCAAAGTTTTGGACCCTAAAGTAAATACTCATACTATTTGTAATCATTTCAATGTGAGACATTGTATGAATTCATTTTTTATCATCTAGTATTGAATAAAATATGGATTTTATCTAAATAGGATTACTTCTTATTCAATTATAGATGATAAATAGGTTGATATGATATCTCTTACCAAGTAGGACAAATAATATTTTTTAAAAATATAATGGTCCATTAAAATTACAAAACTATCCTCAAAACAAATTTTATTCTCTTCAATCATTGGTTTCCTGCTCCACACCACACCACACCAAATCACAGCATCGTCACCAGCTTCAATGCGTTTGTTTTAATTTTGAAAAAAGTAATTGTTATGGACAAGAGACAAGGACCCAAATACAAAAAGCTAGCCCATCTCGGAAGGCCTAGAATGGTCGAATGCACATTGGGGGACACGTGGCGGAGTTATCAAACTCCCGTCCAGTCTCCCACTCTTGCGCCACCATGATCGTGGGACGTGCGAATGAGGGTGAGGACCTCCCAAGTAACCCACCCATGACACTCCCAATAAATATCTCCAAGGATTCTAGGTATTTTCATGTTCCTTTTACTATACCTTTACTTTGCCAAAATACTTGCTTATTCTCTAGGTGGAGTCATTGCAGGTACACCCACACCTTTACTCCAAGCACGATCAAAACATCAGGAAAAACTCATAGACCTTCCAAAGCCCTATTTATAATGAGGTAAACCTTCTCTCTCCCCCGTTACAGGAATTATGAAACTTAAATTTTATATTTAATTGAAAAATATAAAAATTGATTTTTTTCATAAACTTCTCTTTTTAACTTCTATAAAAAAAGCTGAAAATTAATTTTTTTAATTCTAATTATTTTTTAAAAATTATCTAAATGCACAAAAAGTGATTTTTAGTAAAAAAAGTGATTCTGAGACTCAGAATCTTACACAAACACGCCCTTAACCAAATTAGAAAGGAGGATGAGGACTAAGATCTCCATAGATGATCGTGGGAAAGAGTGAAAGTCAAAACTTGTGATGCCATCATCCAAGCCCCTACATTCCTCGTGCATAAGCAAGCTGGTAAGGTGGCGACTTTGGGGGTAAGGGACATTTGCTAGCGGGTGGTGGTGAAGTGGTGTTGGCCGAGTAAAGGGCAAAGTAGGAATGGGAAATAGTTCGGGTTAATTTTGTAGTTTTGATATTATCATTTTATTTAACATTTATGAACTATTTATCTGAACCATTCACTTAAATTTCTTTTTCATCAAATTGTAAAAATTAAAGGATCATGTGATAGTCCAAATCATAGGCGAACCATGTTAACAGTTGAGAATCCCATTTAGGAGGCATATAATTCGCATAATGTTTTTACATTATTTGCGAATTTGAGTAAGGAATGCAATGTTCTCTCATGTTTGGTTTGCAAATAAAAAAAGTACTCAAAAATTTTCATTCTCATGAATGAAAATATCCCATTTTCATTCTCATCCTACACCATGAGAATGTTTTGGATTCCCATGGAAAAGAATGTTTTAGGAAGTAAAGAGATTAAATTGCCCCCAATCGAACCGCCACTAACCACCACAAACCTCAGTGGACCATCATCGAACCACTAGACTGGCCATTTAGAACTTTAGAATTTTGCTTTGAGACAAGTGGCCTATACTATAGATAGATTGGCGTTCCAATTGAGAATACAAGAAAAATCTTCTATATGTATCTATCTATCTATTCTATAATAAAACTTCACTCAATGAATGACACTTGTTGCACAATGGTAAAGAACTTTCCCTTCAAAACTTGCACCAAATTTTGATTATCCAATTTGCCAAGTGTTTCTATTCTATACTAAAAGTTCAATAGTTAAGTCAATAGATGAAACTTGCCACATAATGATGAAGAATTTTCACAACAAAGTTCATATGTACAAGTTTGATACAACCAAATTAATCTATATTTGGGTGTAATATTAAAAGATTTTCATTACTTTTAAATATATTTTCTTTTTATATTATAAAGGGGATTTAATTTTAATACATTGATTATCTATATATACACAACTATCCAACCATTTAATGACAAATTAGCAAATATAGTTAACTTTTACTCACCACTTGAAAAGCCATACAAAAGGAGAAATTCGATTAGACGACAATGTAAAAAAAAAAAATTACACTATTAATGCATCAAAATTAAACTCTATAAAAAATACATTTTTTTAGAAGATTAAAAATTATAACTTCTAAAAAGGATTTTTTGTAATTGACCCTTTTAATAAGATCTTTTAAAAATTTAAAATTTAATTTTTCTTTTTTGATGTTTGGGTGTAAAATTAATTTATGTTTAGATGTAATATTAAAACATATTCATTTATTTTTAAACATTTATTTATATTATAAAAAAAGATTTAATTTTAATGAATTGACAATATAAATTTTTTACAAATTATAGTACCTGCCATTTATACCATTCCTTCAAACTTTAACTCATTTCTTCTCATATGAAAAAATGTTGTCATGACCATGGGAACTTGACCAGTGTGACGATTGGATCCCCATGTAAACTTATTAGTAGTGTGACTTACTAAAAGCATAAGTTAATATAATTTTCATTCTCAAAACATAATTTAATCTAGGTAATATATCATAAGAGAATTGTAACTTCATTTTAACCCTCTCAAAACATGGAGAATCAAACTAAAATCGTAAAACATAAATACATCAATGTTTATGTCCCTTCATTTCCTTTGTCCATTTTAAGAAAACTAATCATGGTAATATATCATAAGAGAATTGTAACTTCATTTTAACCCTCTCAAAACATAGAATCAAACTAAAATCTTAAGCATAACAAACATGGGAATGTTATTCATGCACTTCAATTTGTTCAAGCTAATGGGAACATGATAGACCCTCGTAGAGACACACAAAAAAATATATCTAAATATCAAAGCTTTAGATATCACATAACATGCATACTCTTTGGTTCAATTCTTGATCCATGAGGTTCAATTCTAATTGTTTACATACCCATTTCAATTCAATAGCAATCGTTATAGCTCATACTATGCTTGAGGAAGCTATTACACTATAATTAAAAACATTTGCTAAACAACATGTTTCTTTAGCCTATTTATATATGCACATACAATCATGCACTTCTATTACATCGTCTTTCAAAGCTAGTTCATCACTATGGAATTAGTTATTTATGTTTTAATAAGAGGTTATAATAACTTATTCATGTTAACCACCATAAAAGCAATAAAAGTCATATATTCGCAATAAAAGTCATCCAAAGGTGTATTGCAGAGGCATATTTGCTGAAGATGTTTAACCTTTTGCTCAAAATACTTACATGGAGATGTGTGGACTAAACTTAATAGGCTACCCCAAAACAATGATGATTGCAATTTGAATGAAGTTGAATTTTCAAATCTATTCTTAAACAAAGGTCGTCGTTTAGGAGGAAAAAGGGCGATCCATTTGTTCTTGAGGAAAACTCACATAGCCAAGATCATGCATACATACTGAACAATTGTGATGAAGTTCAAGAATATGTCAGGTTTGACTCACAATATTTCATACAAATCAATAAATTATTATTATATTTTGCTAATATATAGCAACATTTTTTAATTTAGAGAGCATGAGCATCAAGTTAATAATCAACAACATGGATCAAAATGGAGCAAAGCCAAAAGCCACAGTCAAAACTTCTCTCTGGTTTGAAACTCGTGCCATGCATGAAGATGTGCCGAATTGGATAAAAGTACTATCTAGAGGGCCAAATTTAGTTGCAAGAAGATATTTTGGGTATCTGTTAATGGATACATATTTCATACTAGGCATCGTGATGCAAACGAAAAATGCATAATAGTGGTGTCACGTCTCGCATTGACTACAAGCTTTGCAAGCTCAAAGGATAAAAATCCAGTAATGCAATCTCAATTATTATGGTAAAAGTTGATATAATAGAGTTAGATTATTTTGGCCATTTCAAGGTTGTATTATTTAGGTATGATTGGTATGATGCCGTGAAGATTTTTTTGGCAATCCATATGTTCATTTCAACAAGAAGTGCTACCAAGGAGACATTTTCATATTAGCGTCTCAAGCACACCAATGCTTTTATGTGCAAGACCCATTTGAACAAGACAAACATTATGCCATGGGCACAATCCCAAGAGACTTCTTTAACATGAGTGACCAAACTGAGTTTGATGCCCAACAAACTTATGGAAATGAGTCATTTGAACACTCGATGGGTCCTTCTATCCCAATGATGATGGTGAAATTGTCTTAGAGAGGAATGATATACCACCAACTATTGTTAATATGGTTCCAGAATTCTTGCCCAAGAGCATGAAGCAAATTTGAGAGAAGAGCCTGATTTTGAGGACACATCATAAGACATCACTTTCTTTGTAAATATGTGTGTATGTCTCTATATATATTCTTTTGAATTTTGTAAGTCAATTTTTTGTACAATTTATGTGTAAAATCATTTTGCTACTAAATTTCATTTTTATCTTGTCATGACTTAAGTGGATTATTATGTTCATGCAGGTCCAAAGATCGTCATTGACTATTTTAGTAAAAAATAAATAAAAATTGGTGTCTATGCTTTCTAGTATGAAGCTTCGAATCAAAAGATTATTATTTCAATTTTTATGCTCAATGCCAAATAACTTCAGTTTCAACCATTCAACTCTTCTTATTTGATGCAAAAACAAGTGCCTGGTACCAAAATCTCTAACTCAAATCCGTTTTCCTTTTACTTAAAGGGAACTTTTCCATCCATTACATTATAGTCCAAAGTACCTCGTTTCAAGTTACAATTGCAGGGTTTTCCTCCATAAACTAACATATATTTATATTATTTATTTATATATTCCCCTTAATTTGGCCTTCGAATGGATCAATCTAGCCATGTTTTTCAGTCCTTGGATATAAAAAATGTATATGTTGAATTGTGTTAACAATACGATTGGAGAAGGTTTGAGCATTGTTTATAAAACCAAATTGTGTTTCTGCTTTTGCTATAAATTGAGGAACTTTTCCTGTAAAACTAAACCGTGTTTCTATTTCTATTTTTGCTAGCATAGACTAAGAATAAGTATGCCTCTTGTCCTTTTCTTCTTTTATTTTTTTTTTTATGGATGTTCATAATGAATTTGAATGTTTTGCTTTCATTAAAAACAAATGTAATATCTTTTACTTGGGTGTAACATTAAGGGTCCTACATTATATTCATTCCAACTCACTTAGCTCTTCTCTATTCAAAAATAGGTGCAGTCTTAGTACCTCCGTTTCAATTTACAAGCATAATAAGAGTGAATACAGAAAGAGCTCGTAAGAAACATATGTTGACCTTACACAAGAGTCAAAGTCCTTTGAAGAATAAGAAAGGTTTTCATTTCAACTTGCGGGTAAAATCAAGCATTGAATAGCTAAGAAAATTTGAAATTAAGAGAGAAAAAATTGCAAATGAATACAATAATTATGAAATACAAAGTCAGCATCAAGTCATAAAAGGAACAATGCTTTGCCTACAACAGTGGATGCAAATGTAGGGCAGAGGAAGTTGAATGTAATTAAATCGAATTGTAATAAAGCAAGGGCAGAATAAAACTTTGTAGGATCAAGCACTAGGAGACCGTAAAAGGAAGAATCTAATGTTCACTATCCCATAAGTTGAAGAAGAAAACCAACCTGATATTTTAGAGCTACAAAATCTGAAAAAGGTGAAAAAAAACCGATTTACCCATCATTGACTATTGACCAAATGTTAGAACAACAAGGGATAAATGTGGAAATAAAAGAAGAGTCTGACATTAAGCCAAGGAAGGATGATTATAGAGGAAATATGGAATCCGATGATGACATTGTTGATCTTGAAGATAGTGAAAATAACTTTGTTGAAGATCAAGTTATGGCACAGATTGTGATGAAGGTACTATATATATAAATATTTTAAATACTGCTTGCATAAGTGTTGCATCTCATATGAAAAATACTACATGCTTGCTATTCAACTCTCTATTAAGTTTTTTTTTTCCTCTTATGTTTTTTGGCTAATACATGAAAGGAGGTGCATCTAAACAAAAAGATTCTGGGAAGAACAACTTGCATGGTAATTCATGCTAGAACTTGGGAAGAACGAGATGAGATCACTTTTGATAAGGGACAATAGGATAGAAAAGAGTATCTGGTTTAACTAATTTTCTAGGCATAGTGGCCAAGAAATAGAAGATTTGTCAGCGTTGTACACTATGACATGCGGTGCTAGAAGAAAATATAAATCACATGTGGAAATATGTTAAGGTAAGAACAATAACTCTTTTATTTTTCAATTTTTTTTCTATTTCACATTAAATTAAGAAAAATATATGTCTTATGTTATGCATAGTCCAAGTTTATCCTTCCAATGGATGCAAAGAAATGGGTAATAGCTATTATTCATAATGCTTGGAGGAGATTTAAGTCAAAAATTAAGAAGAAACTTTTTGACAAGTATGATACTATTGAAGATATGTTAAAGAACCATCCGAGGCAGTGCCTAAATTTAGAAAATGAATCAATTATTGGAGACTTCTTAGTGTCCAAGTGAGATAGATTAACACTTTAATTTATAATATATATTATTTCACAAATAAATGTAGCTCACCTATATGCTTCCTTATATATTATTTATTGATATATTTGTTTTTTCCCATTCAAATGTAGTCTTTATGTCACATGAATTCTCAAAGTAGAAAGAAACAGAAGTATGGGCATCGCATGGGCTTAAACTTTGCAAGAGTATGCGTGTCATTGGTATTGTTGTTAAAAGCTTAGGTCAACATTGTAATATTTGTTTCTTTTCATACCTTGTTATATTATATACTATTTATTGTTTGAAAACTATTTTCATTCTTATAGCGTGCAACCAAAGGGACAAGTGAAGATCCAACGAAATCTGAAATGTTTGTTGCTACTCGCACAAGTCGTAAAAGGAAGGAAGGTGATTCAGAAACACAAGATGCAATTGTATGCAAATTAAGTGTATTATTAATTTTGATATCATTAATTTATAATATTGTTTATTAATGTTATTTTTAATGTTTCTTATAAATAGTCAAAACTTCAAAGTTGCCAAGATGCTAGAGAAATAGAAGAGGACGCTTTTGAAGCTGTATTTGGGAAGGAGGCATGCCGAGTTTGGTGTTATGGTAGATCAATTACAACAACCTACTTAAAAAATGAGAAATTACCCAAATCAAACAACAACATGATGAGGAAGTCACATTGTTGAAGAGTGACATTGGAGATTTGAAGGGAATGATTCATTGGCTACACACATGTGATAAAATTATTGGTTCAGCGATGTGATATTGGGATGAACGTAGAAGAAGTGAAGCATTGTTGCAATTTGCTCAATGCTCTCCACATGATGCTAACAGGACACCAGGTGTGGCAGGCAACTATAATCCATATTCCTCGATCAATTCATGTTTGAGATCAAGAAATAGTAAGTCTCTGCACACATGGTACAAAACATGTTATTTTTGCAGTGGCAATATTATTTCTTAGCACATCTTCCATACTTATCAATGTGAATTTATGATCAGAATGAGTTTTTTTTTTTTGGTCATTGAGTGGATTGTGGAAGCAAAATGAATGTATAAAATGTCATTTAGCACATGTTATTTTTGCTCTTAGCACATCAATCCTCTTTTTTATATAGTTATCAATGTGAATTTATGATCATAATGAGTTTTTTTTTTTGTCATTGAATGGATTGTGGAATCAAAATGAATGTATAAAATGTCATTTAGCAACAATTTACGTCTAACTGGATTGTGAAAGCTGGAGCCTATGTCCCACTTAAATATACTATCAATGTCAAGCAAAATGAATGAATAAAATCAGAAAAAATATTAAGTAATGGATTATGGAAGCTATAGCCTATATGTCTAACTACACTATTGTTATTTTTGCAAGTCTTGGTTTCTATCTCAACAGCCATGATTTGCATCAACTAAATTTTATTTTTTACTTTGTCACGAGACCAATTCTCATGTCCTAGAAGTCTTTTTTAATATGAGTATTCAAAAAAAAAATGGATAATGCTTATATATGGAGGTCTTTAGCTAGTTTATTTGAGGCACATGAAGATTGCCATGGCTTCTCATACTATGAGTTCATTGGTAGTGACAATGATAACTCTATTACTTTGATTTCTTTAATTTATTAATAATTCAAATATGCTTATCTTTAGTTGATATTCTTTCATAGATTTTATGCTAAGTAAATATTTTTATCTTTTGAAAAATAATATTAAAATATAATAAAATATATAAATTACAACCTTTTTATCAAATCTAATTCAAAACACATTTTTGTAACATAGGATACCAACATCAAATGGAATATGTTTGAATATCACTAAATGGCGATTTCATTAAAGAAATTTTAATATTACATTTTTAAATTTAAAAAATGAGGGTGGATTTATCCTAGAATTATAATATAGCAACGCTTATAACATGTTACTTTAGGATAAAATAAGTGTTGCTTATTCTTTTAAAATATTATTAGGTTTTGGACTCAAGGGCAACACTTGATAGGTGTGGCTATAATATTTTCCATAAGTGTTGCTTTATGATATAAAAGTGTTATCTTTGATAATTAGACATACTTGATATGACAACACACCCAAAAATGTTGCCATAGCTTAAAAAGTGTAGTATCTGCCAAAGGCAACATTTTACAATGCTTCAAGGCACACTTTTAAGGTGTTGCTATAGACTATTGTTCTTGTAGTGAGAAGTTGCAAGAGGCTTCTCCGTTCATGTGAACCCAATGTCCCTTGCTTGTTCTTCCTTTAGAGTCTACACTTAAGATAGGGAATTCTCTCTATGCTTGTTGGTTCATGTTGATCATAAACTCATTTTTGCCTATCCATGGCTATGAATGGTTTGTTGGTCATGAAACCATGCCAAGACCATTCTAACCCTTCCATGGCTATGAGTGCCTTGCATAGTGAAGATTGGCAAGGATTGTTATTTAGGATTTTGTGGTGTTTATCAATTCTGTGAATAGTTATTCTTTCATGTTCTTGAAGTTTTTAGAAGAGAAATATGTGTCAAAGACTTTATCCAAACAAAATCCTAAAACTTATATAAATATAATTTTCAAAATATTAGTCAATTTGGATAGTTCTCAATGAAAAATTCATTTCTCAGCCCATAAACCTATAATTAAGCCCATTCCAATTTTTTATGAAAGCTAAGACATAGAGCCACGTCCTTGTTTTGGTTTGGTAATTTTATATCTTTTGCAAAATTCACAAAAAAATTACAAGAGGTCCCATTTTCTGCTATTCTAAATATGGGTAGCATGCTATAAAAATTGTGAAATTTGAGTTATACAACTAGGATTCGAGCAAAACAAATTTTAAACGAAAGCTGACATAATAGGCTAGTATTTTGGAAATTTTTATAGGCAAAAGCTTTTTATTTTTATTTTTCAATAATTTTTGAAAGTTACTATAGCCTCTATTGGGCGCGTAACCAAATAGCTTCTGTTTAGGATTTTTATAAAATTATGTATTTATCAAATTTGACTCATATTTGTTTTGTTGGAAAGCAAATTATATTTCTAATTCCCTTTTCTTTCTGTATCACCTCTAGATGAAGAACATTAATGGATGAGAGTGAGGAAGACCATTGAGAGGGATGGGGAGTCATGTCAACAACTCCTTCCAGGAAGATGATTTACGATCAACGACAACCAGTTAGAGGCTTGCACACATAGATACTACTCGTGGAAGAAATGTTTAGAATTTGGGACATTTTAGTTTAGGTTGGGTAGAAACTGATTTATTTTATTTTATTTTCCAGTTTAATAATTTGTACATTGTTGTCAAAGGATGATATGGGAATGTATTCCCCACCCTAGTTTATTTTGATGTTTGGATATTTATATTTATCGGTTATGTACTATATTCATTTATATGCCCTAAGTATTGAAATTATCATGTGTGTCTTATGTACTATATTCGTTCATATGCCATTATCGTGTGTGTGTGTATGTGTCTTTCACGCACATCGTGTTAACCGTGTGTCTTTTATGTGTATCATGTTATCTGTTTCCTTACCGTTCAATTTTACAAAATAGGCTCATACTTTTTAAAAGTGTTTTTTTAAAAAAAAATACACAATTACTTTCAGTGAATTAATTGGTAAACTAGTTAAGTTTTCCTCAAAGCTAAAAGTAATAAATGAATAGAATACAAATATAAATTAAGAATAAATTGGAGCTATTATGGATTTATTCTATTGGGTAATAAGTAGAGCCCAATTAAATTAACAAGCATAGTTCTTTCTTTTGTCAAGCCTAGGTCATTTTATTTTGCAAACAAAAATATACTTTTGTATACATTGTATAATTTTCATTTTGATTTTTATTATTTTTATTTTTTATAGTATAAAATATTCATATATACATAAATAATCATATATAGTATATATATATTAATATGTTTTTTATAAATAAATATTTTATTATATTTTCGACTCAACCTCTGAACCAATAGCTCTGAATTAATACCTCGACCCGTCTGATACTCTTTTTTGAGCTTGATAAACATGATTGAGCTTGATAAACATGATACTATTGAAGATACTCAGTTGCTTAAACAGAAGCCGTTATTGTGATTATGCATTACAATCACAGGAATCTTTCAAGTTATAAATCATAAAGAAAATGGAAAAGGAAAACAAAATATCTTGATGATGTAACTTTCTAAAACTAGTTTTTCAACATCATTGTGGTTGAAGTTGATATTACATGAGAGAAAGCAAAAGCACAGTAACTTTATCCATCACATTCATTGTCACTGGATTACACAATCTGCGCTTAAAACGTGAGAAGAAACTAAAAGCAGACACAAGACCCTTAAAACATGGAACTGCTACTGTGCTGAACGAATCAGTTCCACAAAAAAACTGCGTAATGATGTTTTGATTTTGAGATATGCTTTTTGAATGATGTCCTGTTCCAACCCAACGTTGTTATTTTTCCAAGTCTATGCATCCAAAATAAAAACAAAAAATAATAATGAAAATTTTTAAAAATAAACTTTAATATTTTTTTAATGAAAACTTTAAATATATTTTTAAACTTGTGGAATTATAATATACCACATATTATTGACTGTCATACTAGAATAGATAGTGGAATTTTTCATAGGCCAATGTAGTATTTAAAAAGATTATCGAAAAGATTTAAACTAAACAATTTCAATAATATTTAGATTGAAACCTTTTATTTTACAAAAAAAGCAGAATTCACTTATTTAAAATAAAAAGACTAAATACTCCAGATATTCTTTCAAAAATATATTGAAAGATAAATTAATCCCTCCAAATTTAAAATATCCATAATAGTCATTCATATTTTAAAAAAATAAACAAATTTATATAGTGTATTTTAATTATATAGACCTATGCAAAAAATCAATTTATCCTTTTTTTAAATATGAGAATTTTTACATTTTAATAAACTAATTTATTTTCTAATATATTTTTAAAGTAGCATTGTGGATATTTAGTCTTTAAAACAATAAAAAAGATATTTAAACAAAATTGAAAAAACAAGTACAAGTGCCATCGAAAAAATGCCTTCAAGTCCCAAGCGGGGGCAGCACGTGCTGCATGATAGAGCATGTCATGTGACCTTCCCTGCTCTCAGTGCTTAATGCTTGCTTATAATGCTTCCCTTTACATCTCTTTCTCTCTCTCTCTGACTCTCTCTTCTCCTTTTCACAGATTCACATTCATTTATTACTAACTCACCTTTTGAGTCTTTGCCTTTTTCATCTCTCTCTCTCTCTCTCTCTGCTCTTTTATGTGTTTCCGCCGCTGCAACAAGCAACAGTAGCAGTGAGTTCTCAGTCACTCGCAACATGAGGAACCTCACCCCCATCATCATTTCCTGCTTAAACCTTTGAACCTTTGACCCTTCAGAATCTAAGTGCTGTTATCCTCTTACCAAAAAGAAAAAAGAAGACTTGTTTCTATGTAGACACCACTCTCATTCATTTCATTCATATCATATCATATATCAATATCATATCATATATATCACAATCATAATAGCCTTATGGGTTGCTTACACTCAAAAACCGCTCATCTTCAGTCTCCTGAAGACCCTCCCACAGACTTACCAGACCCCAACAAGCCCGATCCAGGTACCCTCTTCACTCTTTCACCTCTTCTCTCAGTCACAGCAACACAATGAGCAACAACCCCCTCATCTTCCCTTGTGTTTCCCTTCTTGGATTTTGACCCTTTTTTGGGTTTCAAGTTCTGGGGTCTGTGTATTATTATTATTATTCACAAGAATGTTGAGCAATGAGTGCCACTTTTTTTTTTTTTTTTGGTTGTTGGTCAAAATGGGGATGCTTCATTGGTTCTGCCGGTCTTGTTTTATCGTTGGTTTGGAAAAAAGTTTGTTTGTTTGTTTTTTTTTTTCAAATGTTGTTTTGGTTCTGATTTGGTGTTTCTTTTTTCTTTTCTTGTGATTTTGAAGGTGATGGGGTTGGTAGGGATCATGAAGAGAGTGAGGTTCCGGCATTCAAAGAGTACAGTCTGAGTGAACTCAGAAGGGCCACAAATGAGTTCAGCGCAAATAACATTGTTTCTGAGAGTGGTGAGAAAGCTCCAAACGTGGTTTACAAGGGGAAGCTAGAGAACAATCAGTTGGTTGCTGTTAAGCGATTCTCCAAAGTGTCTTGGCCTGATGCTCAACAGTTCATGGTGAGAGCAAAATGTGAAACTACCCTTTTGCCCCTCAGTTTGGTAGTTGAGAAATTGAAGGCAAAAATGAAGGAACAGGAGAATAGCAATTATATAGTTTCTAGAAACACAATATTTGAATTTTTGGTTTGGATTCTCTTTTTAGGCCATGTGCTCTTTTGGGGTTTGACTGGAAGATGTAGTTTCGGATTCCATTTTCTTTTTCCTCAAAAAAAAAGCTTTCTTTTTCTGTCATGCATTGTTTTAATTTTTCTGCTATTAGGTGTCCCTTGCTTTATATAGAAATGCAAGATTTTGCTAATGGTTTTTGATTGGTCAGGTAGAGGCAGCTGGAGTTGGGAAAGTGAGGCACAAGAGACTGGTGAATCTGATTGGTTGTTGTGCTGAAGGAGATGAACGGCTCTTGGTAGCTGAGTACATGCCAAATGATACTTTGTCCAAGCATCTCTTTCATTGTATTGCTCCATCTTATATTGATATCATTGCTCAATAACTACATACATTGCAAATCATCAATGAGTCTTTCCCTTTGTACTTTTCCCACAACCTCTACATATACAAGAAAATGATCTTAGCTCTATAGACAAGTTCAACATTCTTCATTTTATCATTTCTATAGAAAGAGTCTCTAGTTTTATCCTTATATATCCTTATTTCTTTAATCCTGTTCTGTCTAGTGTTATGAATTTGGGCTTGATACATGAGAGGAGAATTATAAAGAAGGAGCAAGTACTTTATGAGTAATCATTAACCAAATAGCATATATTTTACTTTTCAATGGTAGTTTAATAATTAGTCTGCTTAACTTTTTGCTTGGTGAATTCTGTTATTCTATGTCACAGGGGACAAGCAACCATTACCGTGGGAAATGCGTGTTAGAGTTGCATATCATGTTGCTCAGGCACTGGATCATTGTAGCATGGAAAACCGGAAAATATATCATGATCTGAATGCGTATAGGATTCTTTTTGATGAGGTATGATTATGAACTCAGTCATTTGTTTAGTATATTATGTCGCCATACTCGGTGTTTGTCATGAAATATAATCTGCTCAAATGCATTTTCCTGTTTACGTATGTCTCCTGTAATCTTTCTCCAATTCTGAACTTGGTTGTTTAAACTTGATTGTTGATACTCTCCTTCTGTTCTCTGCCATGGACTATAGTTGATCCCTAGTTGCTGTAATGATCATATGCTTCTGCATGAAGAATATTATAAATGCCAAGAACATCCTTTTTTTCATTAGTAGATATCTAACTTACGCCTTTTGATATATTTGTTACTAATTTATTCACTTATGTCAGGATGGTGATCCCCGTTTATCAAGTTTTGGGCTTATGAAAAATAGTCGTGATGGGAAAAGCTACAGTACTAATCTAGCTTATACCCCTCCTGAATTTTTGCGAACAGGTATAACACTTGGGCACATGTGTATTTCTGGATAACTGGTGTTGGCTGAATATTTTATTTTGTGCTTCTTATGGAATTTCCTACAGCAATGGTGGACATAGATTATGTACATTTGATGAAATGGGCTAATTATGTACATATATTACTGAATAATAGAGCAGATTTTGGAATTTTATTTAGCTATTATTATTTTGAGTAGAAAGCTTTTGTATTTTCTCACTTAACATGCCTTTCTTTAGATTCAAGAACTTATACTTTTTAAAATGTTAATGGATTCATTGGTAGCATTGCTTTGCCTTAGCTTCCATGGACTGTGCGAACGCTCTCTTATCAGGAGTCTTACTCAGTATTGTTTATGACAATATGGTGTACTGCAGGCAGGATAATCCCAGAGAGTGTGATCTACAGTTATGGAACTGTTCTTCTGGATCTTTTGAGTGGCAAGCATATTCCTCCGAGCCATGTATGTTGCCATTCTTCCAAAATCCCTTGCAGTCATTCATATGTTAACATGAGAGTTTTCAGTTTTTTGTCAAATTCGTTTGGAAACTGTACCCACTGTCTGTATAGCCATGTAAGGATGTTCTGTGTTATATTCTGTTTGGCTGAGTAGGCTGGGCATTGTATATTTCCCTCCATTTTCTGGATGCCATCTTATGAGTGGTATGATCTATCAAGATCATGTATCACTGGTTGTAATATTGCTGATTATGATTGTTCTCTTGTTGAACATTGCTTAGCGTAAAAATTGAATGATCCATAATGTTATTATCTGTAACCTGTTGATGACTTGATACAGAGATGATCATACATGCTGCATAGTTAAAATCACATGATGTTGAATGTGCAATATCCAAGGTATGAATATCTTAGTTAAGATTGGTTTTGTTCTTCAGGCTCTGGACCTGATTAGAGGGAAAAATGTATTGATGTTAATGGACTCATCACTAGAAGGGCAATATGCAAATGATGATGCTACAAAGTTGGTTGAGCTTGCTTCAAAGTGTCTTCAGTTTGAGGCTAGAGAACGACCTGATATTAAGTTCCTTCTTACTGCAGTTACACCCCTTCAAAAGCAGAAAGAGGTTTTTAGTTTTTTATTTTGACCTTCAATGTACATAGGCTGTCCTTTCTTCCATTCCATTCGTGTTTAAATTCATTTTCTATCCCTTTTGTTTTACAGGTAGCATCTCATGTGTTAATGGGCCTTACTAAAAATACGCAAGTGCTTCCAACCATGCTTTCTCCTCTTGGAAAGGCTTGTGCAAGGATGGATCTTACTGCTGTGCATGATATTTTGTTAAAAACTGGTTATAAAGACGAAGAAGGTGCGGAAAATGAGGTATGCCAAATGGCCAAATTTTAGCCTGCAATGCTGGTTTAATTAGTTTCTACTGAGAAACCTTTATTCGTATTGGGATATATGGATTCAAATGAATGAGCTGGTTCATTTTTCTGAAGTAGCTGTGCATAGCAACTTTTATCATAACTGGTCAGATGGTGAATAATATTATTACTGTTTGTATCTCATTCATTCACATTTAGGTTGTTCTTTGTTTGTGGCTGGCTCATTACTAATACATAGCATGGGATTATATTTTACACTACTCTTTTACTCGGTTTTTTTTTTTCATGTCACATTTTGACTGTTGCATGACTTTATTTTTGACAAGAATGCACACACAGACGTCACATTGAAGTCGGTTCATTCCTGAACATGCTGTACTGTAGTTTCATAAGTAGATAATGCACTGTTCCTGCATTAACTGTTAACTGTTTTATTTTTAAGGTGCCAATAAGACTATAAACACTTGGTTGAGTTCTTGTTTTGCCAACTTCCTTTGTGCTTGCTTGTCTATTCGCTGACAATATCATTGCAGCTTTCTTTCCAAGAGTGGACACAACAAGTGCAAGACATCTTGAACACAAAAAAGTTTGGGGATATTGCATTTAGAGACAAGGACTTCAAAAATGCAATTGAGTATTATTCTAAGGTAGATACATTGTTTCATTTTTTATTGGGTCATAAATGGATGATGCATTTAGGACTCCTCTTCTGGTACTCCTGCAATACTTGGCCTCTATTTCCAGTACAATATCTCCTCCAAGTTTTTATGGGAAAAGTAGTTTCCATAAGTAGGATCTTATTCTACTATTCTTAAATAACAAAAACATTGTTAGCTATTCTTGGTTAACAATAAGTATTCATGAATAACTAGTATCAATGTGTTGAATCTCCACCAGGAGTAACATTTAATTATCAAACCCTGCTGTCAAATATGCTTATGCTTCTTTCATCCAAAAAAAATGCTTATGCTTGTTTTATATTTTGTGCTCAATGACCATTGATTATGATTATTATCCTGAAGTTGAATACAGTCTGAATGTCCTTCATTTCTTTGCCCTTAACAGTTAGTGGTTATGATGTCTGTCCCTTCCGCAACCGTCTTCGCAAGGAGATCCTTCTCCTACTTGATGAATGATCAGGCAGAACTCGCATTAAGGGACGCCATGCAGGCGCAGGTATGCATATCCGATTGGCCAACTGCATTCTACCTGCAGGCTCTTGCTCTCAAAGCTGGGAATGGACACTGATGCTCAGGACATGCTTAATGATGGGGCGGCCTTCGAGGCAAAGAGATCTAACAGCTGGCGCGGCTAAAACACTGATTTGGTGTTCTTTGCTCACTAAACTAGAGGAGTGGCATCAGAAAAAATATGCTGTTTTGCTATAACTTGTACTTGCTAGAATAGGGATATGTAGGGTGCTAGTTTAGTGGGCAAGAGAATGGATTCTGGTATAAGATGTTCTCAAGGAATTTTACAGTATAGATTTTCCCATACAAATGAATCCTGTAGAATGAATTTTCTCCATATGAAAATAAGTTCATTTATGTTACCGGGCCTTTGGTTGGTTTGTTAGGAATTTTAACGTGTGTAGCGGAAGAAAGAGATCAGAATAATTTATTTAATTCCTGTAAACCCATGAGATCACCTTGATATAGTTTAGAATTCAAAGAAACAAGTTTCAGAACATACCTTAAAAAGAGCAATAAATGTGTGTTATCCTCTCGTTGGACGCACAAATACACGTCTTCCAATGGTGATCCACGCTAGGAAATTTCTTGTAACCCCGATCACCTCAATGAGAAAACTGTAGTCTTACTTTTGGTTCTCTGTTTCCTTGTGGTCGTCACTCTTTCTTGGCATGCTCTCTCATTCTCTCTATTATTTCGTTTATGCTTATTTATATAGCGAACTCTTTTCTACTTAAAAATAATTTTTTGTCGAACTCGAAATTTATAAATTTCATCACAAGAATCCTATAATATGCGTGTGACCCATTGGGCTCTGCACTAAGCTCACTAAACCCTTAAATAAGTTAATCCAACTAACTCTTAGTCAGATTGGCCCACGAAGTCAAGATTGACAGCTGGTAACGTGTCATGCCTACCCCAAATAGTGAAGAGTTCAATCAAAAGGATCGAACATGGAACACCATGAGTGACTAGGGGTTACAACTTATGACTTTTGACTTTTTTTTTTTAAATTTTTTGAAAGTAAAAGTCATGTTTTTATTTTTTGTCTTATTTAGCTAGACAGTTTATCATTTTTTTAAAAGTTATTCTTAATGTTTTTTGAGAAGTTAAAATATCTAGCTTCTTAAGAAGTATTTTATAAAATACTAAAAATAAATACTTTTATTATTATGTATTTGAATATAAAATAACTTATTCATAAGTTACTTTTCAAATATTACTTTTTTATAAGTGTTTAAATAAGTTATTTACCTAAATTGGACCTAGTTCCCATGTAACCAAATTCTTCGGTTATACAATGTCTCAAATAAGCTAAGGTATTGTCTCTACCATGTAACATTAGAAACTCCTTTGTAATTTTCATCCTACTCTGGCTGAGATTTTCCAAGACAATACTCAATAGAAAACACAGGACATTCTCTCCTCTTACTTGGAGTAACTTTAACTTATCCCTTGTTGATTATTCACCCACTTCCATGAAAGTCTCATTATGTCCGAATTACCCTACACATGTCTCACAGTGTCATGTTAAAGAATAAACAAAAACCATAAATTGACAATCACAAAATGCTATGGTAATCTCAAGTCTAAGGATTACTTACACCTGCTATCACATGGGGAATAGCCTATTGACATTTATGTAAGGTTTCCATTAGGCATTCCCTTAGTGAGTCAGTTCAGGGAACTCATTCTCCAATGAGTACCTACATTTTGTCATTAATGACTCCTCCTAAGTAATTGTGAGATCAGCTACCCTCTACCATAGAGCATGTAACAAGTGTACTAGTCTTCTTGGCACCACTGATCCCTTACACAGTGATCTTTTGACTAGTAATGTTTTAAAGTAGGACTTACTAGATTATAGGTCTCATCGACATGTTCTCATCATCACCCTAAAAGCATTGCCCTCATTTATGGGCTTCATCATAATCTAATAAATTGATGCAACATATGATAAAAACAAATGCCTCAAAATTTTTATGCATGAATAAAGATGCATAAAATAGATCAAATTACATCAACATGTGCTTTTGGGTGCTATTTTATAGTCTCCCATTTTCAAAGCTAATCTCCTCAATATCTAATACCCATGTGATGATCGAACTGCTGCTGTGTTAAATGCTTAGTGAATGGATCTGCCATATTTTTCATGTTGACTTGCTCAACATAAATATTACATCATTTACTATCCATCCATGTCAAACCTCTTTAACATGATGTTTGTGGACTTAGATTGAGATCAGTAAGTAATCATGTAAGTTATATCTCTGTAGATCTTTATACTGAGTACATGGAATACTTCTCCGAAATCTTTCATGGAGAAGTTCTTGGATAACAAGCCCTGATAGACTGCAACATTTATAGATCGTTGTTATCAAATGAGAATTTAGGTAAATTCATGAAGTCATGACAAATTTGAATCATAAATTCAACTCATAGACTGAAAGAGTTTACATGTTTGAAAAATATTATTAAAAAAATATATCCTCGTAATTAACCGTAATTAAATAAAATTTTTATGATGAATATTAAAGAACCTTAACATTATAACAACATAAATAAAAGAAATATCATAAAATATATCTAATACTTGTTTTAACTTTAATATCATATTTTATTTCATATGCATATTATTTTGGAGTTAAAACTTAATCAAATAACAAGAAGTAAACAAAATAAGCTAAATAAAACCAATAAACATCGCATAGGATAAAAAGTAAACTAATTTACCCAACACAAGTGTCAAATAGTTTATATTTGGATAGCAAAATCGAGTATACATCTAAACTAGTTGGTAGAATCGAGAGTTCATCGATTTTGTTAAAGTTTACTTAAACTTGGAAGAGTTTGATAAAAATAAAGTATGCGTACAAGTTAACTCATTTTTGTATGATAAGATCATAAACTCATAAAAGTATAACAATCATGGTTCCCTATAAGTAATATTTCATCCAAATATAACACTAGGAAGATGACAATACTCCCACTAACCTTACAGACACAAGGTTCATCCTCATTTTTTTGATAATTCAAAGCTTTTGAACTTCTAATTAAAACAAGGAAAGTTGGAAGGTTGTGGTAAATGGACCGGATTAGGAACACCATGTGATATTTTCATATGTTGATGTAAAACTCTTTGCCAATCATGAACTTCATCAAGCTCAATAGTTCTGCCATGCCATTACCACTTTCTTTGATAAACTCCTTTTGTAGGAAAGTGGCATATATGTTTGTTGACATAAAAAATCTCTGTTTTTTCCAATTTGGGAGAAGATATCCTACAAACCTGCATTTCTCAGATCTTATAGTAAGTTTGTCCACATCTAGATTGCTGATGTAGGGTAGACAACCCCAAATTTTAAGGTGCATAAGACTTGGTTTCTTACTTTCCCATATCTCATATGGTATTTTAAACAAAGACTTAGTAGGGATCTTTTTTGAAAGGTAAATGGTCATTTCCAGGGCATAGGCCCAAGACGAGATTGGAAGAATAGTGAAGCATAACACCGAGCGCATCATATCTAATAAAATGCGATTTCTCCTCTGGGCACTCCATTATATTATAGAGTTCCAAGAGGAGTTTAGCTTGAGTTGTCATTGGCCCAAACATTTCTATGGATCAATTCTGATTACTATGATGCCCTTTCACCTTATATAATAGAGATGGGTGAAGTTTAGATTATTCCATTTCTTTTGGTTCATTTGTTCAACGTGAAGTATATTATCATTAACAGTCAAAACTATCAAGCAATTGGTGACTTGTCCAGTAGCATAAAATTCATTCATTAGAATGAATATGGAGCAACCATTGCCTTCAAATTTATTTGATAACCTTATTCAAGTAACATAGTAAAGGAAATAATTCTAATTAAAACTAATACATAATAATAATTATTCAACTTGATAGTTTTGCCAGAAGGCAAGTTCAAACAAAATCCCTACTACTAATGCAGCAACTCATGCTCCATTGATAATAGGTCATACACCCCTTTGTTCAAATTTGTACTCCTTCTTAGACCTGCAACTTGTTGCAGACATGAGAACCAAATCTAGTATCTAATACCCATTAAGTGGAATTTGTTAATAACATGTTAATTTCAATAACAGAAGCCTTTTCTACTTGACTTCTGCATGGTATAACTTGCAGTTCTTTTTCCAGTGGCCATCTTTTCCTTTATAGAAACAAGTGCCTTTGTCTGAGACTGCCTCTTTCTTCTTTATTACTTTCTTTGGTTTCAGAAATTTATTGTTCTTAGAGGTCCCTCCCATTAACAAGACCAAGCCCTTATCCTTCATAAGGCGGGTCTCATTGGTCTTTTGCAAACTAAGGAGCTTAGGCGATGACTTGTTCATGTGGAAATTAATAAAAAAAATTGTGAAAACGAATGCAGGATAGATTGGAGAATTAAGTCCTGATTTAATTCCTTATCCATGACAAAAGCCCAACCTTCCTAATTACTCAATCAAAATTGATCATTTTAAGAACATGGGCTTCAATAGGAGTTTCTCCACTATCCTAGCATGGAAGAGTTGCTTAGATAATTCATATCTAGCAATCCTACTCTATTCACCATACTACTCCTTGAGGTGAAGCAAAATAGATTGAGCATCCGTATGCTCATGTTGCCTCTACAACTCGTTACTCATAAAAGCTAGCATATGATGCATTTTAAAATAATGCTATCATCTTGCCACTTCTCATAAGTAGCTATCTCTTCCTCAGTAGTATCATCCGCCACTGGCTTAGGAGTAGGAGAATAAAGAACGTAGGAGACTTTCTTTTGAGTGAGGACAGTCCTCAAGTGTCACAGCCAGTCCACATAGTTTGGTCTGGCTAGCTTGTTAGTATCAAGTATGCACTATGCAGTGATAATGATGAAGACATACTAGCAAATATATCTACAATGTAAAACAATATATATGAGCAGATATTCATGATAATATGTGCATGATTAGTCAGGTTTTTTATCTAATCATGGCTCCAACTAAATTTATGAACTCCATAGCCATTTGTTATGGAAAATGGGAGACCACATTGGAGGGTCTCCTAGTGAGAATTATGGAATCCTGTTTGTCCCATTGAGATCTCCCATGTAACACGACAAACCTAAATGGGTCTACAGGCAGGTAATTCTTCACCAATTACATCTCATGTAAGTTCCATTTAATTTTGCCTCAAAGATTATTATAGTCGTGTGTGCACAACATACTATAAAATCTTAGTTAAATAAAACTCATCATTCCTATACAACACATGAAAAAGAAATTACCCTTGGGTTTGAGTATGTATGGCTCAACAAGGTGTATAATGTTAAAACATGAAGTATAACTCACAGGAGCTTCTGCTAGGGATGTAAGTGGATCGGGTTAACTTATGAACCCAACCAACTTGAACCGAACCAATTAAATCCGTTTGTTCGTTTGGTCATAAAGTTACATTGGGTAAAACTAATTAACTCGATAATAATTTAAGGTTTTAGGGTAATGTTGGATTGGTAAGATTTTATAAATTTCAATCCAATAACCCAATAACTTGACCCAATCATATATTATATGTAATATTTTTATTATTTTTCTATATGTAATGTATTTAGTTAATAGATCATACTTTAGTTATGTATATTGATGTTATTAAGCTATAACTATATATATATATAATTAATGAAACTTCAAGAGATTTAAAGTTTGTGATTTTTTTCATAAAATTTATTTTTTTCATTTTAGTTTAAATAAATATAAAAATAATAATTGGGTAATCTAATAACTGAACCAAATCAACTCAAATTTAATCACTTCTATTGGTAAAAAAAATTTATGAACCCAAACCAAACTTAAGAAATTTTTTCCCCACAACCCAAATCAACCCGACGCAACTCTAAACTTAAATTCTGCATTGCAGGTCTATCCTTTTTTTACTTGGTCCAATGTAGTCTCGTGCTTTGATTTTGGCCGAATTGCAGTCTCATGATTTTTTTTTGGCTCAACAATTGCATTCTTATGCCCTTTTTTTCTTTTGTCAAACATTCTCATTCTTTTGGATAAACATTCTCTTGCTTTTTCTTTGGTCGAAAACATTCTCATGCACTCATTGATAGCCTTCTTTTGGAGAATATAATTGTAATTAAAAATTAAATGAAATTTGTTTAGTTAGTTAGATATTAGTTAGTAGTTTGTTATGCCCCTTACTCTATATATAAAAGTGCTTACATTTATATTACAATGTATTTTTTTTATTCAAAAAGTTTAATTTTATTGACCAAAAAAAAGAGTTGAATTCTAGTCACTTCCCATTTCCAATTACAAACTAAAAAAATAGAAAATTTCCCAGCTTGTGTCATTGTTATCCAAAGTTAGAGTAAACACCAAATTGATCCTCACAATAAAAATAGAACAATATATGGTCTTCTTGGCGTGTCAAAGCTCTAGGATAAAGATGAAAAAAGAGTTTACTGAGAATGTGAAATCATTGAGAGGAAATAGGCTTGGCTAAGGAATAAGAGCTTGGATGACAGGTGGTTGAGCTTCGCCATGCCAGTATTAGTCTCTGAGTGTTAGTTAATCACAGAGCTCTATCTAGTTTTGTTATAGCTTTGTTTCCTTTAGATGAACTCACCTTCTCCCTGCGAAGCTGCTTTTCATCTGCTCTACTTCACCACATAGAGGCCGATAGAACCTATAATGTCCTATTGTAACAATTGTAAGGGCATTCCAATGGAGCTTGTTCAGCGTCCCACTTCCAAAGTTGGTCCCACCAAATGGGATTGGACCAAAGTGTTCCCATTGAAGCATCTATACAAGCTAGGACGCATCCTCCTCCCCAGGACCGTCCCAAATTCAAAGTTTAATATTTTTTAATTTTTATAATCCTCTTTCAAATCTATAAATAAATATGTGGGATCAAATTGGGCTCTCTACGGAGCGAGTGATCAAGCTTCAGCCCACTTTCCCTTTTATGATGTATTGCACATGTGATAAGTGATGGGGTCAAATGGGATATTTAAGGACCCAACATTGGAGTTGTCTTAATGGACCAATTTGGGTATTTATTCCCAAAGTTATTAAACATGAACTTCCTCCCAATGTGTGAAAGTGAAAAAAATGTATAGCATATGTAGCTCCAAAGGACTATCCAGGACATGAAAAATTTCAGGACAAGATTTATAAAAATCAAGCTTGGCCATGGGGTTTCTGACACGCTTCTTGGAGGCGGAACAATATCTTCAACCTGAGGAGAGCCATTCTCTCCAGATCCGCCCCATAAGGCATGGGTACATCAGCCCCAACAGATTCTCAATCCGTCCATGAGATAACCAACTATCCTCAATTACAGATGTGCAAATTTCCGCAACACCACCTTGAGGAAACCCTTCTTTTGTCACTAGTTCTGGTTCCTCAAGGCTGAAGCATTGATCCTGGCTTATCAAGTGGCCCGATTGAACAAATTTATAACCTCAACAATGATTCCTTCCTTTGCGAGTATTGTTTAGGATCTGAACATTCCTCATCAATGCATCTCAGAGACATCTCTTACTGTCATATCTGGCGCCAGGAAGAAATGCTTTAATCTGGAGAGAGAGGAATACTCTTTGTGCCTTAAAACACTAAACATGCTTTGCCTTATTACATCCTGATCTCAAAACTGAAGGAAGCACAAAGCTTGATCTCTGACATAGAATGGATTCAGTTTTATCACACTCACCAAATGGAATGAAGCCATGCCAATCACCAAAACCCTCCTACCTTTCAGAGTAATAATAACAATTTATTTTCTAGAGTAATTATACTAATAAGGTAATATAATATAGGATTTAATTTCTGGTATGCTTGTGAGTTTAGATTTTTAGTTGTTACACAATGTTCTTTTGAACTGCACTCACTCTTCTCTTCTATTGATTTCAGAATGGTCTTCTCATGGACTTTATGATTGGGCATCAAATTTTATTGGTGACTTTAATTCAAGATTTGGTAATTTCTAACCTTTGGTTTGGAAGCTAAGGTTTACTTTTCTTTGATTTTGCTTTGATATGTTGCCTTCATTTTGGTTCTCTGTTTCTTGATTTGTTTCAAGTTCTACTATGGTTGTTACTTCTTGCTTGTGATTTCCAATTGTGGTGGAGCTATGCTCACATTGAGCTATTCATTCATTTTGTTTTGGTTGGTTCCTGAGTGGTTGCTTTTTAAGAAGTTATGGTTTCTGACTTTCTTCCAGGACCTTATTATTCAAGATTCAAGACCTATTTGCTCAACTTTGGTTTAGCCTTTTTAGTTAAAGATTTTCAAATTCTTCATTGGATATTGATTTCCTTTTTCTTAGTTTGCTGGATTAAATTCAAGAATTGGTTCCATTTCAACTTCATGGTTTGATAATAGTTTAGCTTTCATTTGGCATGTTTTGATTCTCACATTGGAGAAGATTTGTTGTTTAGCATTGAATATGCTTTCATTTGTAGCTTCTGCTTATATTGGTGGTTAAGAAATTGATTAAATCCTTTGATATTGTCTTTGATTGGCTTTGTTTTGCTTCTGTCTTGATGGTTATCTTGATGGTTAAGCATTTGGTATTAGCTTCTGCCCTTAAGAGGTAGTTAGCGTTGGTAACTCCGGTCTTATGACGTTAATCTCTAATTGATTGACTATAACCTCTAGTTTGTGATTGCTTTTGCCAAGTGGTAAGCTAGAAAATGTTTCGCTGATGCTTGAGTGGATAAGCATTTGTTAATGATGTTCTGTTTGGGATTATTAATGATTTGTCATTTCTCTTGCAATGAGGTGTGGTAAACGTAAAGAAGAACTAGGCACCACCGTTTCGATCCTACATTGTTCATATGATCACATTGTATTTTCGATTACGTTGTAATTTTCTTCAGTTTTATCACGGCAAATAGTGTGATATAGAGTTGATAGTACATTCTAACAAAAAAAAAAAGAGCTAAAGCATTGAAAAAAGTCTAAAAAAATTTAAAAAATAGAAATGTGGTTCGTAAGGATTCCTTTGTGATACCTGAGGTACACGTATAAGTCAGGTTCATACAACCACAGTTCTCCAGGTTCTAACTTCATAAGTTAGGATCTACACCTCCTTGAGGGTTATATATAATATAACCATATTCTTGGATCAAAAGTCCTGGTAATTGTTCAGAGGGAAATAAGTTAAAAGTGATTTTTAATGAATTTTATGAAATCAATATTTTGTTTTTAACCCACAAGTTTAGAAAATCTCAAAAATTTCCGATTTTTATGAAACCCAAAATTTGGATTTGAATTGTTGGGATTTTGATTTTTTTTTTTATATTTTATTTGAATTCAAATAGGATATTTTTATTTACATTTATGTTTTAAATTAATGGAGAGTAAAATAAATGAGGACATTAACTTAATGTAAATAAGTGGAGTATTTAACAACCCAAATGCCAAAATGATAGAAAGTAGAGATTCAATTGTCACGTTATAGCGGTCATGATGAATTTTGGAGTTTTGGTGACCGCAGAGCTATATGGTCATAAGTATTCCTGGGCCATGGAAAGGGCTAGACTGCCAAATAAGTGTCCCGAAAGACACATTACAACGTGTTTCACTTATTGAAACCCTCATTTTTATAAATTCTTCTTCCTTCAGTCAAGGAACGTTACCCCTTCTCCTTCTCAATTTTTTCTATTCTCAAATTTACTCCAATACATTATCCCCAATCATCAAGGTATGTATATTTTGTTAGATTATGTTTCCATTCTCTCCATTCCTTCATAATCTTGGATTGGATTTGTTATTTCTTTCATTGTTGTTGCTGGGTGTCTCCTGTGTTGTTAGAGTTAGAGAGCTTCTAGAGGTTTTTAGAGTTTAATCTAGAATTTGTGGCTTCAATGGCATATATTGGTGCCATCCCTCTTCCCCTAAGCTTCGTGGGTTGTACACACAACTACCTTCAGGTGTTAGTTAGATTCTATGATCTTTATTTTGATCATTAAAGTTAATTTCATCAAATTGTGGCATAAATATATGATATTAGAAATGTAAGTATGAATATCTATGATGTTGCAAGCTATGGCTAAGGTAATGATTTTGACTATAGTATGAAATATATGTTTTTCGATAAACCTCATGGGACCATTATTGTTAAAGTGATTTTAAAAAGCTAGAGTATGGATATGATTATATTAGAGATTTGTGAAATATTATGATGATTTCTAGTAAAACATAAGTATATGATAGAGTTTTAGAAAAAATAAGTATTTTTATGATTTAGAGAATAGATGTTAGCTATAAGAGCATGACCTTAAGTGAACGGTAGTTATTATCTAACCTTGGTATTACCAATCTTCTAAGCAAAGAAAATAGAGATGAGACCTAGTTAGATCAAGAAGTTTAGAAGATTTTGTTATATAATGAGATTTGTGCATAACTAGATATTTTTCTTTATAGAGTCCTGTTATATTTACCAAAGAACACTTTAGATATATTGTTTACATTTATGAATATGATTTTAAATATGCATTAACTAGTATTAATGTTTATATATGTATATTTTTTAATATTTATTGTTGTCCCATGAGGTAGGTAAGGGTCTCTTAACAAGTTTAATGAACTTATTCCCTCCCTTCTTCCATTACAGATATGTAGCTATTGGTTCTTCTCATCTTATCTCAGGAGGTAATTCTAAGTTGGTGAGTTTCACTAGAGTGAAGTTGCATTTTGGTATTTGTAAGAGATAGAGTTCAGTGTACATTAAAGGTCCTAGACCATTAAGATATTACATGTTTTGTATTTTCATGATTATAATTTTTATGGTTTATTTGGTATTGAGAGCAACTCATATGTTTTGTAGAGATATATATTTAGACTTGATTATGAAAATATTTATAATGATTTGATTTCTGAAAAGCTAGAGATTTATATTAGAGATGAAATTATGTTTTGGAACTGGATTTTATAAATTAAATATGCATATAGAAAGATTCAGAACTCATTAGGCTTACATGAGAATGAGATTCCTCACATGCCTGGTCACCCAAATCCGGTCATAACATTCTTGATCCCTGAAGTTAAGGACCAACATTACTCTTGTCACTACTATCCAATAGAATTTGAACAAATGGATTCAAGTAAATAATTTATAACATTATATACAGGATTCTCTAAAAGTTAAAATTACATATTTATCCCATTGCCTATGCTATTTCTCTTCCCACCATTTTCGTTTGGTTTGTTTTTTCTTCATCCAAGCTTCTCCTTTTTCACTTTCAATTTTAAATGTAACCTTCACCCACCACCACCACCCCCCCTTTCCTCCATCCCACCTCCTCCTCTTCTCCTCCTCTCAAACCCATTTAAGTTTTACTTTTCTAGATCCCATTCACAATTCCACATACGATCACACCTCCCAGTTCCCCCTCTCTCTCTTCTCTCTCTCACTATTCCACCAACTTCACATAAAAAAATCATTGCATCAATGGTGATCCTCATATTGAGCAACATATATGAAAAAAATTTAGAACTGTGATCTCTCTCATTTCAAGATGTACATCAAGGCTTCTTTATATTGGGTTTGAGTGCCCTCACTGTGCCTGGTTTGGAATGGTTGATTAAGGAGAGCATCAGATCAATGGGTTGGTCTCTGGAATGGTTGAGGGTGGGTTTTGGGTTTGGGGTTGAGTCTTGAGGAAGAGAGAGAGATTGGGGCTTTAGGGTAATTTCGGGTACATTTTTATGGAGGACTAATGTTGGTCTATAACTAGGCTGAACCAACAAATCCTTACCCATGCATCTAGTCCATGTTGAAGCATGGGCTACCTCAAAGGGGCTACGTGACATATGAGTCTTGGAGTAGTATGCACATATAAATCATACTAAGGCTTCAACCCCCAAATATCATAATAAGGCAAATTTTGTCATGGTCACTGTCGAGTTAGTGACGAAGTTGGTCATAGAGAGTATTGAAAGGATAAAAGAATCGTGAAGTCAAATTAGAATTTTGGAAGTAATTAAGAAAATTTTCAATCTGTCTATGATTAATAGCAACTTCCTCTCCTACAAAATGCACAGCCTTCACTCTCCCTTGTCATCCTTGTCAATGACCAAGTTCTCCAACACCAGTTAATCACACCTCCAAAAGCTCTTATTTCCTTTGGATCAATTGCAAAGCAAGTGCTCCAGCTGACTCAATTCTTCTCCAAGATAAGCGATGAAGGCATCGTGACGTTGTTGCATGAATTCCTGCCACTATATTGGAGGAACTTTGGACCAACCTCATTATGGTGGAGAGAGAGAAAAAAGTGGTCGGCATAGCTCCCATCCTCTAATGTGTCATTCCTGTCCATCGTACCTTTCTCTCCACCTTCATTCTCGCACCCAGTTGTCCGTCGCACCTTCATTCCATGGGTTTGTAAAGGGCGCAGAAAGTTTAATTTGATTGCCATGATGGAGCATTTTTGGCTATAGATGGTTCCATTATAATTCCTTAAGTTTCAGTTTTGCTTTGAGTGAGGGAGAGGAAAATGGGGTCACGACGATGGTAGTGGTAGAGGGTGGTGTTGGTTAAATGGTCAATCCCTCTAATGGATTTTGGATTAAGATGAAATTAATGTTGAAATGAACTAATGCCTCGGACGCAAAAACAGAAAAAAAGAAGAAGAAGAAGAAGAAGATACTAATGTCTTGACCAAAAAAATAAAATACTAATATTGTGAGACTTAAAAATAACATACTAATGGGTGTTCCACAAAAAATAAAAACATACTAATGCGTATGGCTGTGACTTAATAATTTTCTAATTTAATAATACATGATTTAATAATTATATAAAAAAAATTTACAAAATTATTTTTTTTATATTATCAATGATAGAAATTAAATTCTTAAAATATCTACACTTCAAGTTTTAATTTTTTAAGTGTTACAAGATTTTCTGGTGATATTATTTAGAAGATCTTATACAAAAAGACAATCACTTGTGACATGAAAAAAAAAAAAAGTAGCTTCCAAAACAATTTCGATAATGAGATTAGATCAACATGCTGTAATTTGTTTTATTCCCAACCACCCCACATTTATTTTTCGGAAAATCTTGCCTTTCTTTTTTGAAAAAAAGTAATGTATGTAATAAAAGGCATAAAAAAACATATATTTAGGGGAAATCCAGACATGCACGGTTCTTCTTCTAGAACCGTGTGCTTGGACTTTGACAAGCTCCTCCTCTCCTCGGTTGTCCCTTAAATTTCGATAAAATTCCCAAATTCACAATCGCAGGCTATTCGCTTTCGGGAACGCCGTGTCAAAACCGTAATTTTATTGGACAAAGCTCGAAGACGTGTTGCTGAACCTCAACCACCTCAAAGGTACGAACGAACACGGTGGGTGATGATTCCACCCCGATTCTTCTGTTACGACCCGAGATATTCGTGTTTCGAACCGTTCGGAATCAAAAACTGTTTCAACCTTTCTTCGGAAAATTCGTTTGTTGTTGTTGCAAACAAATTCCGCATGTTCTTCGGAGTTTTATTTATTTATTTTTATATGATCCGTTTATATGACTATATGCTAACTCTGCTATTAGGATTAAAAAAAAAAATCTTTTAGTTGATGGTAAAATCGATTGGATGAGGGAACATAGAAAGATTTGGTTGTTGCTTTGTATTTGGGTGTTCATTTCATCTATATCGTTGCATAGTTATTGTTAATTTTTTCTTTTTTGTGTTTACTTTTTTTGCATGTTTAGTTGTTTTTGAGTTAAACTGAAACAAACGATTATATTGATAGGTTGTGTCAAAATCAATTCTATCTAGGTTGCCTATGTTTCGGGCTTTTTAACGGATATAGAAACTATTCATATTAGCTTATAATGAAAAGCTAGAAACATATTATTTTTAAGCAGTTTTTAACTTTTGAGTAGAAGTTGATAGGAATAACATCTATGAAAAATTATTTTTTCAGTTGAAAAAATCATAACCAAATGCACTCTAACACCATTGAAAGGTTTGCATTGTTCATGCTTATACCTGACCCAACCGATTGCTTTTGCAAACAATCCCAGAAAGAGAATCACAACTATATAGTGCTTGCCTGAAGAAATTCGCAGCCCGAAATAAATTTTTGGTTTCTGGAAACTTAGCTTATTACAATAATTTTAAATGTCCAAACTATGTGCCATATCATGATAATACTGACTTTAATAATTTGGAGGGTTCTTTGAAACCCTTATTTTATGTGAGGCTGTTGGTTTAACAATTGGTGGTTAATATTTACCACTAACTTGAATATTAATATATGAAGTTAGTTTTTTTTTTATATTTCAATTAAAGAGAACTAGTGACTAAATATTAATCACTAAATGCTAAGTTTATCAATGCCGATGGTACTGGAGAAATTTCTCCATAATACTGAATGCTTAAGTATTAAACTGCATGTTGGATGTCAACGATGTTCCCTGTAAAAGTTAAATGGAAGCTCTATTGTTGCATGTGTGAATTTGAAGAAGCTGAACTATTGGACATGGTTGTGATTAGCAGTTTTTTCCTTTTTCCTTTCTTTCTTCTTTTTCTGTTTTCCATTTTTCCCTCTCATAACTATTTTGGATTCAAAAGGAAGTGAAACCTATTTAGTTAGTATTTGACATGTGGACTTTAGAGCCTATTTGATACAAGGCAGTTGGCAATAACGGATTCCTGTAAATAGAGAAATAAATGGGCTTGGGTTTTTTGGTGGTGGTGGTTTTTTTTTTTTTTGGTGTGTGTGTGTTTGGGGGGGGGTTGAGAAGTAGATTAATGACCTTACTGTGATGTATTGATATTGGATTTGACAAAGACCAGATTGAAGAAATGGTACCAGACTACCAGTAGAATTTGTAGTGGATCTGTGTAGCTGGATTAGAGAATGTTCAATTGGTTTGGAAGAAGAGGCATTTTTACTGTTATGGGATTTCTGAACGAGTAATAAAAGTAATGAGATGTTTTGTGCTGAATCCTGTTTATATAAATATGTTCACTTTTCAGTAGGAATATATGCTTCATTGTGCTTGGTTGAATGTCATGATCTCTGTGTAGTGTAAGATTCACTAGATCAACAAGGTTAGAAAAATAAATTTGGCTGATAAATACTGAAGGGGTTGATCATACGTACTAATTAGGTGCTGGAATGATTACAGCTATGTTTTGAATGATGGATTTACAAAATATGCTGCTCTCTTAATTTTCGCTGTGCAGCTAGTGCCTTGTGGCTCTTCTGGACTCGTAAAAGGTAGCTATGGAAGTGGCCATCTGCTCCAACATTTGCTATTTTTTTCAAACTTCTGCTATGTTCTGGCTTTATGTTATACTAATCATGTTTGAGCTCTCTGCCCTGCTTATCTTTATATTGTTGATGTAGGAGTTTGCTAACTTAACAGAAGTTTTTAACTGTATGAAGGCATTTGTTGATCTCTTCAAGATATATTGATGCTTAAGTAGTTGTTAAACACATATTATTACAACTGTGGTTCTCCCACAATGCACAGCACACACACACGCATGCAAAAATGGGATGGTGTTTGATGATAATAGTAGTGGGGTGGAACAAGTTGTCTCTGGATTAAAAAAGGGTTGTCAAACCTGGAATGAAGGTTGACCCTGTCCGGCTTACAGTCTTACCTTGGTCAGACCGGACAGGTTGACCAGATTTGATCCAGAGTCACCACTGGTCAGCGTGTCGAGCTGACCTGCTTTAGGCTCCAAGTCACCATGTTTTTATAATTATAATATTGATTGAAAATATTTGATCCCACGGATGATTTCAAAAGAATTTTTGGGCTTGACTTGTAGGGAAGAGCATAAAGTTATATGGATAGCAAATCACCGAACAAGGAGTTGTCTAAGGAGGTGGCACGTGAGTCCCTTATTGCTATCTCGAACTCTTTACCTGATAATAAGATTCAGGATTCAAATTCTGTGTCCGAGTGCAAGAAATCTGATGGACTTGCCTTGCCAAGTGGTGATGGGGATGACAAGTTTAGGTCTGAACTGATTTCAATCTCTTATGTTGAATCACCTGATGTCAAAATCTGATGAATTTCAATGGTAGTCTTAGCTAAGACTGTTGTGAATGTCTGTATTTCATGTGTTAGATTTGGATTATCGTGTGGTTGCACTTTTGCAATGCCAATGTTTTGACTAAATTGGTTTTACTGTATCAGCTGTCTTGCAACCCTTAGTAAAGACTTTCACGGCCACATATCTGGGTCATATGTTGTAATGGCTGTGGTACTAGTGTTGTCTCAGTTCTATTTTGGTTCATGTGAGATTCAGAAAATAAATGTTGATAGTGTTGTGCATTTTCTGGTGTTAAACATAGCCAAGGTCTTGGTTCATTTTGCGGTTCACTTTTGTATTTTACCAACTTCCTTCCTTAATTTAAAGGAACCAAATCCAAAATAGGCTCCAAGATTAAGCTGCCTGGGCATGATCAGTGGTACCAATGGTGGCCATTGGGCCTTCATGCTTGACCGATTCATGGGATGTTGGGTACTTGAGTCCATCCAAGACTGGGAATTAATCAAGCAAAGACAACATTAATTCAAGTA
Source organism: Dalbergia oliveri (assembly GCA_030441495.1). Taxonomy (NCBI): domain Eukaryota; kingdom Viridiplantae; phylum Streptophyta; class Magnoliopsida; order Fabales; family Fabaceae; genus Dalbergia; species Dalbergia oliveri. The sequence goes on along the minus strand of JAMLFY010000001.1, from coordinate 36,972,806 downwards.
AATTTAGGCCTCTATGTCTAGTGTCTACTTTCAAATTGATGTGACCAAGGACTAATATGCATATACATATATGTGTGGATGTTGCGCTGAATTTTATTCGGCTTGTCTGCTATGGTTGCTCAGCATAGGAGCTCCAAAGCTTTCGCTTTTTTGCTCCTTTCCGAGCTTCACTCTCACTTTCTCTTTGTGAAGTTTTGCTTCACTCCGGTGGTCCTTTCGGGAGGCTAGAGCTCTGCAACCTCCCAGGAGTCCCACTGTTCGCGTGATCTCCAGCATCTCGAGATTCTAACTGTCCGCATGTGTGAGAAGTAGTGCACACGTGTATGTGTGCGTATGACCCTGGTGACCCCCTATCCATTTCGGGTATCCCGAAATTGGGGGTCCCTCAACTTCTTACTTCGTTGGAAATCCTATATTTGATAGATTATAATTGTATTTTAAATCTTTTTTAAATGTCCCAATATCATTGGCCCTCCCTCTTTTCTTAAGATTCTCTTTAGTGAAATCGGTCTGTGTCTTAATCCGGTGGTTTTTTCTTTTTTTCGCACGGGTGCCAAAAGGGGTCCTTCATATATTTTGAATGGTGGGAAGCGAATGCCTCATCCTTACCTTTACACCTGCTTGCATTCTCTCCTCCTTTTTCATTGTGTATTTTCACACACTTGTTTGATAATGATTCCACATCTATCAAACCTATAAAGGACGATAGATAAACCCATAGGCACTAGTATATTTGTCACAAAGTGCTAACTATGGAAAGCTCCAGCTACATGCATTTAGTGTTATTTTTATTTTTTGATATAACAAATTTCAATAAATTCGTACTTCAATTAATAAATCCGTACATGACAAAGGAGTGCTTCATAAGTCATAACAATTTTCTTATTACGGTGCATAACTCTATTCCTCTAGGTAGATATCTACTAAAGGCAAATTGAACCGGGTTGGATTAAACACAAATTCAACTTAATTTTTAGATCGTATTGTTTCTTGGAGCCTAGATCTGATCTAGTGATAATCCAATTAATGATCAAGTTCTTGGTAAATGAATTTAAAACAACATAGAAAGATTTTAACATTATATATGTAAAATTATCAAATTTTATAAAAGTAAAATTCAAGAGATAATTTGCAACACATGTTTCAAAATAAATTATATCAACATAAAAATAATATCAAATTATATAAAATATATTAATTAAAGTATAAAATCTTAATTAACACTAATATTATATATGGCTCTAGAAAAAATTTGGATTGAATTGGACCAACTTGAAAGATAATCCAAACTTGACCTTAAAAGTAAGCCAAGTCAAATTTAGGGATATGAATCCGACCCAAAATGCTTCAGGCTGGGCCAACTTATGAACACTTCTACCTGGAGGGGTTACTTGGTGAGTTGAGATGAGATACCCTTTTTGTTTGGTGATATCAAGGTTTCACCTCCTTCATCACGAACTCGAGACATGGAGCGTGCGTCAGACCAAAACAAAAATAAAATGTTAGTGTGTGTGTTATTCTATCAATAAAACTAAGCTATTAAAAATTATAATACACAAATTTAAATATATTTTTTAGTTTCAAATAATAAGCAGTTTAAATATTTTTAGTTAAAAAAATGAAATTTAATTTTGGGGTTTTTTATTTTAATTTCAATGCATTAATAGTGTAAAGTATTTTTATAATTATCTAATTATATATTGTTATATTAACAAATGCGATTAAATCTCACATCCAAAGTTATACAAATAGGATGATTTGAAGCCGCTAAACTGACCAATATATGATTACTAACTGTTGTATAGGGGTGTAGTATTTCATTAGTCAACTTAGTATTTAATATAGATAGATGGGTAGCAGGGAAAATATAACCAATCAGATAGGTGAGTCTCAGACAGTTATTCAATTTAATATATCGACTTATGCTAAATTAATTTTTATTGGATGCATTTCTAACTTTACACTGTCAATAAAATCTTTTTCACTAAAGTGATAAATCATACAAAATAATTACCTATTATCACAAGCATATATCATAATTTATTATTTTGGTGCAATTCTATTTGTTGACAATGTAAAATTACTTTACATTATTAGTGCATAAAAATTGAACTTATTTTTTTGTCATTACTTAACAAAATATTAATTTTGATAAGTTTGTATTTATTATTTTTTGGCAAATAAAGAAAAATAAATTAATTTTAATGTATAAAAAGATGAGTTTAACTTTGATGTATTGTTAGTGTAAAATATTTTACACTTTTATTCAATCAAAATCTATCATGTGCATGACTTTTCAAGTAGTGGATGAAAAAATTAACTATCATGGTTGGTGTAATAACACATGATTGGATAACTTAATAAAGTGTGAATCTAATATCATTATTAGAAAAGAGTTGTTACTTTGTCAAGTTATTATTATATATAAGAGAAAGTTCAACAAATAAGTATTGTTACAGAAAAATCTATTATGGTTATTGGGTAATGTAATACATATGAGGCTTTTGGGTGTTTGATTTAATAGGTAAATTGAATGTAAGTTTATACATTTTGTTGACATTTTCTCTGAAACATTTGAAGCTAAACCTTGTAAAGCAAAATCAATACATAGGGGGCGTATGATTCATGAACAAAAAAATTTATTTTCGAGAATAGAAGATATTGCATTTGGTTTTTAGATAGAAAAAAGTTATTATTCATAGGAAAATTTAATTCCTGGGGCATTTTTTTCAAGTATGATATTTAATTTTTATATGCCTCTTTTAATTCAATTTTATAGTGTAACGTAATTGTAATTTGAATTTGAATAGTTTATAATGTAACATAATTTTAAAAAGTTTATCTATGAATACAATGATGTAGGATTTCTACCTATATTAATATAATGACATCAATTAAGATAAGATTCTATCAAAAGAGTAATACAAATGATACCCCATTTGTAATTGGCGAGTTGTAAATGCCTTATTGTGAAAGTTCTTCCATTGCTTGATACCTATGTAAAGTAGAGGGTAAAACAATCTTGTACTACTGCATGTAGATAATATCAATAGAATGCGAAAACACAATATAGGCAAAAACACTAATATACGTGCTTTAATTTCACATTAGTGTTTGCATGATGCATAAGAGATAAAATGTATAAAATTTAAGAATAATAGAGAATTGATAGAATTTATTACAGGCCCATAACTAAATAACAACAGAGGGAAAGGAATAAATGCCAAGCCTTGACTGTAAAAGGGAAAGAAGATGAAAGGTTGTGGGAGTTGAATAGAAAGTGGGTAAAATGAGAAATGGATACAGAGACGTGCAAAAACCGGTTAAGTAACTGATTTAGAAAAGTACATGTAAAGAGTAGAATAGAATGCCATCAATTATATTTTCAACTCCAAAGTAAATTGTTAAAGTAATTAATTGTAAGGATAAATAGCAACTATTGATATGACTAAACATAGATTGATTGCATGAGGATGAGGTTAAGAATAAGGCTGCCATAATACAGTTGTTCACAATTTATTCAAATTCATTGGGGGAGTTGATGTTGGTCATCTGAACATAAAGTTCTACTTGAAGTAAGATTGTTTAACCACAGATGATATGTGTAGGTACGCAGTGGCTAGAGCTGGATATCTTGCCTCTGGTAAAGGACCTGGCAACTGTTCTTTGCTTTTAGGAGCTCCATGAAACCAGATTGTCACCAAAGAAACTGATATGTGTTGAAGTGGAAGTATAATCATCAGCATTGCCACCCCAATCCACATATGAAAAAGTGAATATATTGTAGTTGGTAGGCTTGTTGAGCTGTAACCCAAAGTTGATTGATGACTTTAAATACCTGAGTAATCTCTTAAGGTGCTGTAAATGAAGTGAGGTTGGTTTATGCATGAACTGAGATAGTTTGTTAATGGCAAAGGAAAGGTCAGGTCAGTCATCGTGAGATATTGTAGAGCACCAATAATTCTTCTGTAATTGGTAGCATCTATGGCTAGAGCCATCATGTAAAGTGAGTGTTATAGTAGTAGAGAGAGGTGTCGATGAAGGTTTGGCTCCTGCCATATCAAAGCGGTCTAGAATATCCCTAATGAATTTGTGTTGAGAGAAATAGACCCTATTTGTTAGGAATTAGCTCAACTCCTAGGAAGTAATGGGGCTGCCCAAGGTTCTTCAAGGAAAACCTTGATGAAAGTGCTGAGATAAAAGTATCAAGGAAGGATGGAGTGTTTCCAGGAACAAGCAAATCATCCACATAAGCCAAGAAATAACAAGTAATATGTTGAGTGGAGTAAATGAATAAAGAGGGATCACTTTTACTTTGTTGAAAGCCATAGGAGAGAATAAAAGTTTTGAAAGCATCATGCCATGCTTTAGGGGCTTGTCGAAGGCCATAAATTGCTTTGTGTAATTTGCAAACATAATCAGGAAACTGATTGTGTTTGTAACCTGGAGGTTGATCCATGAATATTTCATCATTGAGGTCCCCTTGTAAGAAGGCATTGTTGATATCAAGTTGATACATTGGTCAAGAGTGACCCAAGGCAATAAGTTAGAATGACCTTGATAGTTTGTGAACGAATAACTGGAGCAAAGGTTTCTTGAAAGTCAACACCTGGAGCTTGAGTGAACCCTTAGCTACTAAATGTGCTTTATACCTGGAAATTGATCCATCTGCATTTCTTTTCACACAAAATAACCATCTACAACCAACAATATTTCTGTTCTTTGGATTAGGGACAAGAGACCAAGTACCATTCCTGATCAAGGCATCAAATTCTTCAACCATTGCATTGTGCCAATGAGAAAATTTCATGGCTTCTCTCACATTGGAGGGTTCTAGGTTCTAGGTATGGGGTGTTTGGAGGCTGTAAAATTTTTTTTGGGTTTATGGATGTGATTAAGGGACCTAGTTATCATAGGGTGAGTTCGGGTAGGGTGATTCAGTTGAGAAGATGGGATAGTAGTGGCAGAAGTGGTGAGAGTTGCTAAAGTTGAATTAGTTTCAGATGAAGGCTGAGACAAAGTCAATTCATTCAAAGGAGCAGTGTTACCAAGTTGAGTTTCTGTTGAATGAGATGCTGATGCATGAGGGTGTAATGGGTTAGGGATAGAAATGGAATGAGGAATGGTATGAGTGGATGAAACATGTGTAATGTCAGATGTGGATGTAGTGGAGATAAGAGTATTGTATGGAAAAATGTTATCATAAAATGTAACATGCCTAGAGACATATAATTTGGATGTGATAGGGTCCATGCAAATGTATGCACAATGGGAGGATGAATAACCAACAAAAATGCATGGAGTGGATTTACTTTGGAGTTTATGTTGAATGTATGGTTTAAGCCATGGAAAACGAGACAACCAAAGGAGTGCAAATGTTTTGGATTAAGTTTTGATTTAAAAATGTTCAAAAGGGGATTGCATTTTTAGAGAGGTGTAGGCATGTGGTTGATAAGGTAGACTGCAATTTGAAAAGCAAAAGACCAGGATGTTGCTGTAATTTTGAGTGGTGTAAAAGGGCTCTACCAGCTTCCACCACATGTCTATGTCTCCTTTCGGAGGTGAGTTATTTTCAGGAGTGTAGGGTGCTGTTGTGAAGTGTGAAATACCATTGGTTGAGAGAAAAGATTTAAGTTTCATGTATTCACCTCCATTATAGAATGAAAGAGATGATGGGCAAGTTAAAGTACTTTTCCACAACTGATTTGAATTTAGGGAAAATGGAAGAAACCTCTGCTTTATTTTTCATAGGATAAAGCCATACAACTTAGTGAAGTGATCTACAAAGATTAAATAAAAAGAAAAACCATCTATGGACCTAATGGGAGCTAGTCCCCATACATATGAGTAGATCAGTTTAGAGGCCTAGTACTAGTGACAGTGGAAACGGTAAACGATAATTTGTGACTCTTGGAACTGCAACATGAGACACATGGAGAGGAATGACCCATCTTTATTTGATGTTGAGAAGCCAAATGCTGAGATATGCGAGAAGAAGGATGTCCTAATATATGATGCCAATTTGTGGATGTCATGGAAGCTAGTGCATGAGGTGATGTAGAGGTTGACAGATGATATAATCCTTGTTCACGTGGTCCTTTGAGAAGAATTGATTCGGTCTTCAGGTCCTTAATAACAAAGGTCAAAAAAAATTCAACGAAGGCAAAATTATTGTCACAAATGTTAGAAACTGAAATAAGGTTTTCTTGAATGTGAGGAACATGAAGGACATTGGACAAGGATAATGGTTTAGAAGTGGTAGAGATAGTGAGAGTACCGTGTGAGAGATTGGCAAGGAGCTACCATCACCAACAACTACCTAGTCATTACCATTGGATGGCTGAGTGAGATGAAGATGATCAAGATCATGAGTGATAGTATGACTGGCACCTAAATCCAAAATCCAGCCATGGTTGGCATTAGAAGGCATAACATGTGCCTGATTGTTAGAGAACTTGGTATTATTCTTAGGTGGATAGCCGACTATTTTGTAGCAGCTTTTGGCAGTGTGGCTCGGCTTCTCAAAGAATTGACACACTGGTTGCGAGGAGCATTAGAGGTTAGAGCCCGAGGAGCAGGAGTGTGAAATGGGGGTTTGACTGAGGAAGGTTTACCTCTAGGCAGCATGAGCAGTGATCACAGGTGTGACTTCAGAAGACTAACTGATCTTTGAAGATAACTCTCAAAGTTAGTGAGTAAATCATGCAATTCAAAGAAGGAGATTGATGATTCTCTTGCACGGATTGTAGCAGAGACCTCTTTATATTCTGTACCAAGACCATTGAGAATGTGAATGACCAAGTCGTCATCATCCACAGGCATATTGATGATTGCCAGTTGATCAGCAATGCATTTGACCCCTTGAAGGTAGTCATGAATGGATGTTGATCCTTTATTAGATCGAGAAAGTCTGTCCTTGAGATGCAGAATTCTTGCTCTAGTGTTGCTTGCAAATGCCTTGTGTAGGATAGTCCAGGCTTGTCTAGAACTTTGCACATTTCCAAGCAATTTGATCACATGAGCATCAACAGTTGTAATGATGGAGTGAAGGATTAACTGGTCTGGCGGCACCAGTAATCAAAGTCAAGATGATTGGTGGGAGGGCATGGATTCGAGCCATCCACAAAGCTGAAGATGCCATAGCCTGTGAAGAGCAATCATTTGAACCTTCCAAACTGGATAGTTGGAGCCATTGAGTTTGACTGAATGTTGGGTGGTGAGGTATTGAATTGAATTTGGAGTAGGAGCTAAGTTGGTGTTTGTGGAGGTGTGATCAGAGTTTGGGGAAGCCATGGACCTAGTATGTTGTGAAGCAAGTGACTCGTGATACCATATAGAGAAAAAGGAGCTGGGATAGTTTTATTGATTGCATGAGGTAACTATATATACATGAGAGTGTTTTTCACAGATCCTAAACATAAGGACCTAATCTGATACGATTCTATAACAAACCATAATACTAGGGAATGAGTTCCAGAGGTTGACAACTGAAATACAATTTCAAATTCAAATTAATTGGCTACTTTGACGTTGCTTCTATAAAGACCTCCTCAAACTTTCCGCTCCACAATGTAGTCCGCATACAATGGTGGATGGAGAAAGTCGTTTACTACAACCTCGTTATTCTCGGCTTTGTTTAGATAATCAATGGTGGATGCAGTGGAATGAAATAAGATGGAATGAAGTAGAATGGAGTGGAGTGAGATAGAATAAAGATCTCACACCATTGTTTGGATTGTTAAAGATAGAATGGAGTATAATTATCACTCCATTGTTTGGATAATAAAATGGAAAGGAATGGAATCAAAATAATTATAATTTATTTTTCCATAATTACCCTTATGATAAATATGTTACAATTTAATTGTTTTAACATGAAAAATAAATCTTGATACTAGATAGCACTAAATAATTTGACATGCTCATGGCTGAAATAAATCAAAATAAATAAAAGATAATAAACATTAACAAGTTGACATTAACAATCCAATAAAATTATTAGCACTTAACATAAAACAACTGAAGGAAAAAAATATGAAAAACTTATTAAATCAGATTAATGTGTCAAAGTTCTAATCCCACATCAAGCAAAATAAACAACTAAAGGGGAAAAACATGAAAAACTTATTAAATGAGACCAATGAATCAAAATTCTAATCCTACGTCAACCAAAATAAACAAAATGAGAATTTCATACGTGTAGCCTCCAAATGAAGATATCATACTCCATGTCCTCTAAGACCTCCATATGATCTGGAAATTCATAGAATAGAATATAACTAATATATTATTTTATTAAACAAATATGATTTAAAACAAAAAAAAGTGAAAAAGAGTAACAAAGAAAATAAAGACAACATACACCAATTACCATGAATAGAGAGACTAAGTATTACATGGGTATCCTAGCACAATATGAGGTAACACTTCCTTACATTGGTCAACCGAAATTCCCATAAAAGCTTTCCTAGCGTCATGATCTCGAGCAAAGTACATGTATACGGTTGGCAAAAAACCGGTTCAACATCAATGTCAACCAATTGTGCCCACATATCCTCAGGAGGAACATTCTTATTAGATTGACTAAATCTTTGTACTTTTACCCAAGCTGTCAAATACTTCAATCATCTTGTCAATAGATTTAGCAATATGCATGTTTACATCATCTTCTGTTGATTTTCTCCCTCTTTCTTAGTCATACATGAGGTTGCACTATGAGATTGATTATCAGAAGGCTCTCCAAGAGAAGTGAAAGGATGCTGCTCCTTCAGCAATATCAAATCCATCTAAAGTAACTTCATTAGTAGATACCAAATGGTCTATGTCATCTATGGTGTCACCATATCCATTCCTATCATTTGCAGCTCGTCTTGCTTTTATTTTAGCTTTGTTTCTGCATGCTCTCCTGTTGCTCGGTCTTTTCCAAAAAGTTGAGCTAGTTTATCACAATGTGGAATAGGTTTGTTTCTCCATTCAGCTTTTAGCCTAGCTTGTAACAAAATAAAATACAAGTAAAAATAAAATAAAAAATTAACCATGACAATTATTAAATTGAAATCACAAAAATTTAAGAGCGCGTTTGGTTTCTTCATTTTCATTTTCATTTTCACTAAAAATGAAAAACAAGTATGAAAATATGTTTGGTTGATCATTAAAGAAAATATTTTCACTGAAAATGTTTTCAAAAGACACACAAAATTGGAAATGATATTTTCACGTTTTCATCTTTTTAGTTGCTATTGTTGGAAATGTTTTCAAATGAAAACACAGTGGCATTATTGTAAATAATGGGTCTTTCCATTTTTCTTAAGCGTTATGCCCGTTTCGAATCCCATACCACACACTTTTGTTTTTGTTTTTAATTTTTTTCAATGCTTCACACAGAGACTCAACCACAAATCTCTTCTCCCACCCCTTCCCTTTGGTCTTCTCCATCAACAACAACCGGCGCCACCAATGAAGACTCACTGAGGTGGCGAGTGAGACGCGAATTACGGTCGCGGCGATATCATGCGACGAGAACAAGGCGGAATCCATCAGGCCATGGCTGGCCAACGGAGAGAGACTGGGAGGTGGAAGACGAGGCCAACCCCATGGCGGTTGGTGTGGCCTCTTTGGTCTTCAGTGACAGTGAGCAAAACGCTAGGGAAGAAGAATGGCGACGGCGGCAGGAGGAATAGCGTGGAAGGGCGGGGGCATGATGGCCGAGAGTGGCGGTGAGCGAGCGCCCCTGGTTCGATGGCGGCGTGAGGTTGATCGAAGTCGGAGACCTCCACCGCCGTCTCCTGGCGGCAACTGTGGAAGGAAGAAGAAGCAGACTGAGTCGTGCTTCTGTTGCATTTCCTTTGTTTACAAGAACGAAAAAACACAAACACATAATAGAGAGCCCAAGGACCGCTCCTGATTTTTAAAACAAAACTAATATATGAAAACACACCAACCAAACATATTTTCATTATTTTTACTTTCTAAAAATAGAATATGTTTTTGTAAACCAAACGCATTTCCTGATTTTGAAAATCTAAAATGAAAATCCTTTTCAAAAAATGAAAATAGAAAATGAAAATAGAAAATATTTTCACAAACCAAACGACACCTAACATTTTTATATAGAATATACCTCAATAAGCTTATCCCACACTTCCTGTTCAGCAATCCACATGCTTGTTATTGTATCCCAAGCAAAACCATTCAGACCATTTTTGAAAAGGTCATAACAACCATTGAACTTTGCTTTTATGCTTTTCATGTGATCTTTTATTTTATCTTTAGAGATTGGCTTGTTTGGGAAGTGGTCTTTTAACTATTTTAAAATGCTATCCATTGCACTTGATGTCATACAATTACCATTTTTGTTACCCAAAGTTTGCCGATGGAGATATGCATCAATCAAAACCTCATCTATCGATAGTTTCCGAAATATATATCACCACCTTTAGTCCTCTTTGCCCTTTTTGAATTTTCATCCATTACTAAGTTTAAAAACCAACGATATATATACAAATTGATCAATACAAGTATCCATCAATTAACTAACTAACCATCAATAAAAATTTATAAAAACCTCATCCAAGAGCGAAAAATTTTAAAGTACAAAAATAAAAATCAACTACAACATATTAACGAAGTTCATGCAAGGAACTAAAGTCAATAAAAATATATCAAAACATAAACAAACTTAAGACATAACAAATAAGAGATGCTTAGTAATTTAGCCACATATTAGCTGCAATATTATCTCTAATTATCTCTCCTCTAGCCATATCATCACTATCTTCTCAACGAACTTGATGGCTCTCATGAAAATTCCTTTCACTTGCAAGTTCATGTTCCACTTCGTTTATGAGATTCTGATTAAGATCTACCCCTATCAAGTAGTTGTGCAATATGTAGCAAGCAATTATGATTTCTTTTTGGGTGGTAATACCAAATGTGGGATCTATTATAGTTTGTATAATTGGAAATCTCTTCTTCAGGACCCAAATGCACATTCGATAGAAATACGTAATGATGAATGACGATTGTTGAATAATTCACAAGGATTGCATGGTGGATTTCTAGAATATTCTTGCAAATGGTATCGCTCTCCCTTATAAGGTGTGATAAGACAGGCCTTTAAAGGGAATCCAGCATTAGCAAGGTAGAATTTTCCTAGAAATATATATTTTGATGAGTTTAATAAATAGTTTTAAAAAATAACTTACACCAATTATTTTGAGTTTTAATTACCTTCTGGCTATGTGTCAAAGCACTTTTTACAATTCTTGAGTCTTATGTTTTCTTCCCATCTAGCTAAGACATGTGAATTTCAAGCATAGTTTTTAAACTAACCCGTCTCGACTCGATCAAGGTACCGGTTAATGGGTCATTGGTTCAACCTGGGTCATGTTGAACCGAATATAATTAAATAAATAAAAAATGATATAATTTATAAGTCTAGTGCATATGATGCATAAATAATATAAAATATGAACTATTTATACTAGTGCATATCATTACTAAGTGACTTATATTATATTTTATATAATAATATTTATACATATATGTGTGTCACAAGCGATCTAGGGCTAGAGGAATTCAACCAATTTAGTAAAGGCAATGAACAACCATACGCATATGAAGGATCAACGATAAATGGGGTTTCATGTTGGAATTGGCCACGGCCTTTATAGGCACTGGACATTGGATATGGTGCATTTGGTGTGGCCAACATGTTGCCTTCAGACTAGAAAGTAGAGACCAACACAGTATCAATTCATGAAAGAAAGATCAGATCACAACCTCCCTTATTGTCCAGGTAGGAAAGATAACATAACAAGTTGCAGGGGAAGTTATGTCCCACATCAGTGGGAAGCAAACCAACAACCAAGTAGTTCTATTATAAATAAAGGATTGTCCATCTGCATGGAAAACGAATAGCCACCAAGTAGTTTTTGCCAGGCCTCATATTTTATTTATTGGGCCGTGAAAATTGGATCCCAATAATTTTAATGAGTTAAATTTTTTTGAAAATCATGAGTTTTTTAAAACAAAGGACTTGGCCGGTTTGATAAAACGGGTTATGGTCTTGTAAGAAACTGAACTGGTTTGGATCGGTTTCTCCAGTTTATATGCTTGTCCTAAATATGACTGGACAAGCCAACTGATCGGTTCACCAGTTTCCTGGTTCACGGCCGATTCGATTTTAAAAACTATGATTTCAAGTCAAAAGTACACGCAGCTAATGCATTTGTGTGGGGTAATCTTTCCTACCACGATACCTAGGGGCATATTTTTCTGGAACTTTGACACGCACATGTGTACAACCAATTGCTTCGATACAATCTTGACATTCAATTATCTTATTAAATGTGTATGACACCAATTTATTATTGCTAAAATAAAAGGGTAAAAGAGTTCACCTTAAAATATGGGTAGAACCTAAAGTTATTAAGTATCTAGAGTAAATAGCTCTACGAACGAATGGATCGAATCGAATTGGAAAATGGAAAGATTTGTACAAGTTATACCCTTCATCACCACTTTGAGGAAAATCGTTAGGTATCAATATGTTAGATACCTCTGACTCGATTGGTGGAATAGTATCTCTCTCAAGAAAGCATGTTTTTTTTTACCGCCGCACAAAGAAAATATTTTGTTCCGAATGAACAAGATATTGAGGAATTGTCCATATGTAAAATGAACATGTGTCCCATCAGGTTGTTTCATAAATATATTTTCCAACTCTATCAAAGCTTGCAATACACTATGAAAATGACAACTAACGTTTCTCCATAATGTCTAAAGAAGAAAGATATCACACAATTCCTAACATTATGCCCTACTATATAAAGAAAATTTGCAACTTGTTCTTCAATTGTTGCCCGTCGTGTATGTCAAAGTCCACCTCGATCTTTTAATATAGTGCACAAGTTTAAAAATCCTTACGAACCCATACGAATTACATCTCGACATCAATCAGTTCCCACAATTTTTTTCATTAGTGCATCTCGAGCTCTTTCTCTATCTTCTTTTATTGTACGAGGAATTTGTCGTCTTCTAGAATTATTCATCGTGCAAAGAATATAGTTGTCAAGTACAATATTTGAGCAGCCATGACTTTCAAAATATGGACCAATATTATATATTTCGATATAAAGTTTTTATTGTCCATCTACATCAATATAAGAAATGACACAAATAAAAACCAAGAAAATAATAACACAAATATATCACATCCTATACAAAATACAACATGTTCTATACCTATATGTGATTCTATACCACTTTAGTGCTCCCCGTTTTAAATTTTTCAACATATGTGAGCCCGATCCTACAGCTCAATTTGCTCCAACAACATCAATAGATTTTGTGTAACAACAATAGCCTTTGATCCAAGGCGTAACAATTTTGTGAAGCTTTGTGATAGTTGCGAGCGTGGACTGATTCTGACTTTATCTTTTTTATTTTTGGGCACAAACTTGTAGTTTGTTCTGTGCTAAGCATGCTTTCATTAATAATGACTTTTTTGTCCTTAAGCTTCAATATAATCGTGAATTAAAATTTACATCTATTATGATTTCATTTTTTAATTATTTAGTCATGTTGAATGACATTTAGCTCTATGATGCATTTTTGTGTTGTCTCTCTCTCTCTCTCTCTTGTGTTCTAGCCTTCCGCCTAGCCACCGCTTTGACTCACTTTGCAAAGAAAAAAGATGAAGACTTTAGTTGGAATTTTAAAAAGATGGGTGTGGGGTCAGCTTTCTAATTTTTTTTTTTGAGGACCATGGCTTGGTCCATGTGAACACAAGCCTTGTTTCTTTCATTTACATCTTAGGCAATTGACTTATTATTCTCAATTGTCATTGTTTTGCTATTTTGTGGAAAAGCAATTGATATCCACCGAACACTACACTGACACACATATATATTAATATGAAAAACAAGAAACATTGAACAAGAGCTAATAAAAGGACAAAAACCACAACACAAAAAGCAAGGAAACACACCTACTAAATATGATGTATGTTAATTCCTTACAGATTCAATTTGCTAAAAGAACAAAGAAGGTTGTGGTACCTCAATTGCTACCTTTTTCCTTTATCTCGCTTCACAACACTGTCCCTCTCTTTCGTTCTCAATGCTTTTCTGTTAGAAACATTGAACATAAAAGGACAAAAACCACAGCACAAAAGCAGGGAAATACACCAACTATATATGATGTATGTTAATTCATTGCAGATTTAATTTGCTAAAAGAACGGGAACATTGTGGTACCTCAGTTGCTTTTTGCTTTATCTCGCTTCGCAACACTGTCCATCTCTTTCGCTCTCAATGCTTTTCTGTGCCAACTGATGGAAAGAGTCCTTTTTTTATAAAAGATGATGCCAATAATAAATTAGGAATTATGTTGCCCATTCTTAGTAGAAGAAGATTTTGTTTTTGAATTCATTTGGATTCAGATAGTTTGTTAATAGAGTGAGCCACCTAAAGTTGCGTCTTTGTGATTGGTATAATAACTAATCGCAAAAAATATGGGCAATAAAATCCATTTGGAAAATTGCAACAACAAACACGAGAAGAGTGCGGAAATGGTTGAACTTAATTGAGTAAAAGGTTGGTGTGCCCTCACTTGCCTTTTACCTGTTTCTAATGCAAGTCAGAGTATAGTAGACTGCACAAATTAATAGATTAGTCTATATTGTGGATTGTGGTTATGGAATACGGTGGTTCAACCAAATTGAAACAAAAAAAATAAAATCCAGAAGAGGAAAAATTAAGAGAAGGGACGCAGAGGAAATAGAGAGAGGAGAAGCACGGAGATGATGTAGAGAGGAAACACGCGACGGCGGAGCAGAGGAAGTGTAACGAGGGCGAGCGATGAAGCATGACGAGGTTGGAGGGGCGAAGCGACGGTGTAGTTGAGGGAGGCGCGTGGCAATGTAGAAGGGAGTAGTGCAACGAGGAGAAAAGGAAATGGTGCGTTGGTGTGGTAGAGAGAGAGGACTGTGATGAGGAGGGACAGTGGCCTTCTTTTCTGATTTTAATAAATGGTTTTTTGCTTTTATAGCTTGAGGAAGAGTAAGAGGGTAAAGGGATAAATAGGTAATTGTAATAAATGGGTGGTTGAAAGCTAGCCTGTTCCATCTCATACACCCCAAATTGGAGGGGAAGGTAAATGAGGAAAATTGGTGGGATTTGATGGAATTAGTTCCATTGCCTTCCATCCTATTCCATTCAACTAATTTGTATCCAAACAATGACACTTTAAATGATTTCATTCCTTTCCATCTCATCCCATTCCCTTCCATCAATCCAAACAAAGTAGATGCGAGATAGTTGATATAAAACTGAATTGAAAATCTGTCTTATAAGGAAAGAAACTCTAAGCATGGGATGAAATTACAAATGTGACCCGATGAAAACTCATTTAACAAATTAGGAAGGAAAGTTAAAGTGGAAATAAAAATTAGACACCAAGAGGAGGGAATCCCTTTTATATTAGTGTATAGATGAATTTTTAGTCATTTCTTAACTTAAGAAGAAGACAAAGTATTAAGGGGATAAGATGATAAATTTTTCTAATTGAATTGTTATTGATATTTGTTACCCATAAACTCTATTTTAATAATAAATTTTTATAATTTCTTATGGATGTATTTTGATATGCCATCTATTTTATTAATCTTTATCATCATCATCTTATATATCAACACATGATTAATTTTTTTGTGGATCACATGAGTTCTGTACTAAAGAAGATTTTGGCTTGACTTTGGAAAAGTTTATTTTTGGTTTGAGTCAATTATATGTTACAATTTTTAGAGTTACCAATTGGAGATTGTTGAAAAATTTTATATGTCATGATGATTCAAAGATCATAGATAATATTTTTATAAGAAAGTGTTTAGAAATATAAATTGAATGCTATTATAAGTTGATCAATGATTAATGTACAACTCATAAATAATTTATTTTACTATTTAAACTATTTTTTCATCACATATATAATTCAAAATTGTATATTTTTTAAATTCATTAATTGTTCGCACAACCGCAAGGGGTCAAAATCTAGTTTCTTTAGTATGTTCCTATTTTAAAGGTATAGATTATTATTTTGGCTTATGGATTTATTATATTTTATTTGGTACTCATCTTTTGGAGACCACTTACACCCTCTCGATGAGTAATCTCGAAATATCAAAATCAGTCAATTTACCTGACATGAAAACATTAAATGTGTTCCTCTAACACAATTGGATCTAATTGTTTATAAATCAAATTTTATAATAAATTCATTCAGTAACTTTAGCTTTCATGGTAATGATTGATGGTTATATACTACCAAGGAGAAGCAATTGGCATCACAGGTGAATTTGGCTTTGAACGTGAGGTCCTGATTGAGTTGGCACTCATGCTACGATTCTAATCCTCTAACCAAGTTTCTCATTTAGTGGCTACAAGGCATCATTTGCAGGCAATCTTAATTTCTATAGTAAAGTGATTTATCTTAGATTTGTCTATTTTGCTCTTCTTTATGGGTTATGATTAGAGTGTTAGCAGTTACATTTTGCTTGATATAGGCTATCGCCTTAGATATGAAAGATGAGTACATTTATGAATTTATACGTAGCAAGCCACGAGTTAACTTTTGCACATAGATCAAAAGACTAACCCATAAGAAAGATTCATATAGCAAACCTTCGTACATCTAGACTGAAAATTAAAGATTTGTTGATATTGGTTTTAACTTTTAACAACTTTGTAAATAAAAAAAATCAAGCAATGCCTCAACAAACTTTTGGTCAATAGATATTTGAGTTTAGTTAATGACTACCTGGGCACTTGATTGCATTATTAGGCAAATACATCTACTCTCCATGCATCATTATGTTTATTGTTTCCTTCACTTGGATTTTATGGAATGCAAGAAATAGGATTATATTTGATAAGGCAACAATTCGCGAAGAGAAGTCATGGTGGCATATAAGGAGATTTGGTAAGGAATGGCTCTATGGATACAATAAGGTTTGATGCTGTTATTTCAAACATAGGAAATTGACATTCAATTTGAAATGTAATGTGAATAGTTTACAGACCTAAGACAATAACAATGGTGACTAGAGTTTCTATTGCATGCTGACTAGAGAAATGATCACAACCAAATGGAGTAAAGCATTAGGAGTGGCACATTGTTATATATATATATATATATATATATATATATGATATAGAGAGAATGAATAAGGAAGAATCATGTTTTATATGAGAGAGAGAACGAGTAAAGAATCACACTTACAGTGGCTACTATACTACATGTTTACTTTCTTATAGCAAAGTACTAGCAACTTTCAAACTATCCTGACCCAAACATCAATAGCAACATGTAAGACAATAATAATAACAAGGCATGCAAGCTACTTTATGATTTTCTACGTGGCCTATGCTAATAGTAACCTTCAAACTATTTTAACTAGATAATAGTAACACAATACATAGGACAAGAATAGTAGCATACTTATTACTACTAAGGACATGACTTATTGCTAAGGACACTGACTTATATATATATATATATATATATATATATATATATATATATATATATATATATATATATATATATATAAGTCTTATGCTATGTTAGTTTAGAGTGATATGTAAGTCTCATGCTATATTATATTAGAGTTCTTATTTATGTGTAAGTTTTTATTTATGTGTTGTTTCGATACTATTGTGTTTTGTACATTTGCTCCTTTCTTTCCAAGGTTTGGAGCTGTACTTATCTATCAGACAAGAAATAAACTTAATGTCACAATATATTGTAATGATGCAATGTGAGGAAGTTGTCAGAGTTATATTGATGTTGATTATAATTGCAATGCATTCTCGGGTTTCATTCCAAATGGCAGTAGATAGTTATCTTTTATTTATTTTATTGTTAACAAGGTAGAGTTGAGATCGTTTTAAATTTACCTACTTGATAGTTTTTTTTTTCACTTTTATATATAA
Organism: Dalbergia oliveri; assembly: GCA_030441495.1. Taxonomy (NCBI): domain Eukaryota; kingdom Viridiplantae; phylum Streptophyta; class Magnoliopsida; order Fabales; family Fabaceae; genus Dalbergia; species Dalbergia oliveri. The sequence continues at coordinate 36,954,813 of JAMLFY010000001.1, read as the reverse complement.
TAATTAGTCCTCATGTTGTTTTGATGTTTCATTGGATGGTTTATCAATTTTCTAGTTGGTGTCGAGAGCTGTGTTGCTAAATTATCATACCTTAACTTTCAAAATGACATATAAGGGATTCTAAAGCAGATTTGTCTTTGCATTTGTAGTCATTATTCTTCTTTGACAATCTTCTATATGTGGATGGAGATAGTCTGGTTGGATATCATTTAGGTGGTACTAAAAAACATTGGCTGATTGCTTGCGTTTATATCAAGTATCATGACAGTGTTCTATTTTCTAGCGGGGAAGCTATTTGTATTCGAAGTTTATAATTTGGGATTAACTTTCAAAGTTATAGTATAGTCATATTGACTCGAATAATTTTTGCTTAGGCTTTTGTTTTTAATATGCTTTGCATTATTTTTTTTAAGGGTGGTGGTTCAATATATTATTGAAACTGTAGCTCCCCATTTTGTTTTCTATGGGCTGAGCTTTTTTATTCCTTATTGACAAGTTAAGATATCAATAGATGCTTTTCAACTAAGGGATATCAATGGTTCACTAAATCTATATCATATAAATGGAATTGCTACTCTAAAATATCTTAATATGTGCTTGAATAAATGACAAAGTCAAATTTAATTCAATTTTTTAATAGTACTTTAATAATTTTTTATTAAAATATTATTCTTTTTCAATATATCACTTTTTTAAAAACTATTTATCGTTTTCAAAATCCATTGAATATTGCTTTTTCATTTTTATTGTACGAAATAATAATTACATATAGTTCGATGCTTCTTTAACTTTTCCATGAAAGTTAATTTTTAAGTTGAAATTGAATAGCTTGTAAAAAAAAGGAAAGCAGGGAAGATTGTATATCTATATCTTGTCTATATCTATTAAATTGGACATACTTTCATTCTTGATTATACAAGATATTATGGATTCAATAATAAAAAAAAAAAACCTGAAAAGAAGCTTTTTACAAATTTTAGTATCACAAACAGCAAATATTAAATATATGTTGCATTAATTGTTTTTTTGCTATTGGATATGTAATGTATTCAATCAAACGTAATTAATTATATTTATTTTATTTTATATTTATCTTTCATAAAAAATAAAAATATATTAATTACATTCATATATTTACTATTATTATAAATAATTAACTAACTCTTGGCATAGCACAGGTAAATACCCTAGTTCCTTTTCAATATCCAAGGCGTGTTGGATCTCAATTGGTTTTGTTTGGGCTTGACTAATCTAACATGAGATAAAAAAAATTCAGTGCTAATATTTATTCTTTTAGAAAAATTAACTTTCAAAAGCCTACTGTTAGCTGTATAATTTTTCACACATTTTCAACCATTGAAAAATAAAAATGAAAAAAAAACAGTTAAAAGAAAATAAAATAAAAATGAACAAAACCAAACAGGATCACGGGCTTAATGAAAGCAATAAGCCTGTCATGTTTGTGTGTTGGGCTCAGCGAGCCACGTTTGTCTAGTCTCAGCTCTCTGAATCTTCCACGACCAAAACAACAATAATAACAAAAAAAAAAAATCCTCTCCAAATCTTCCATCATGTTTTGCGTGCGTCTTGTTTTGGGTTGGCCGGAGAGCGTTTGAGTTTGAGAGGGATGAAATGATAGATCATTAGAAAGAATAATAAGAGAGTAATCAATTCATGTATGGGCACGATGGGAGGCAACATTGTGGAAGAGTTGAACACCAACGTTGAATCATCAGAGAATAACAATAATGATGAGAAGGTCGAGATTGTCATCAAAACTATTGGCCCTGCTCGCCCTTCCCGTCTCCTCGTCCCCTCTTCCATCAAGGTACAATCTCTTCCTCTCTATTCTTTCTTTTCCTTCAATTCTCAATTTCTAGGTTTTTTTTTCCAATTTCTTGTTTTCAATTAGTAGACATGATTGTGGGAAGACTATATGAAGAATCAATTAAGCACTGAATTTGACGTAATTTTAATAAAGCAAGTTCTTTTGAGGTGGGAATAGGAAGTGGATGCTAGATGAGATGGCCCTTTTGTGGTTAATTTGAATTGACAATTTTGTCTCTTCGCTATGATGGGGCATTGGGCAAAACAAGAATAATCACATACCAAGTAAGGTAGTAGTAGTATAGATGACCCAAAAAAATGAAAAAAAAAAAAATCACTTTTGACAATGTAAAGAACAGACGTTAATACTTAACCTTAGTTTGGTATGGGGATAAAAATAAGGTGGACAATTTCATGGATGAGAGCCCTCATCCATGGAAATTTTCAGTTCATCTTTTACCCCCATACCAAACATACCCTTAGGGTTACTGTAGTTGAAGCATAGATTCTGGGTTTTAGAATGTTTATGTGTGACAAGATGAACCATGCCATTTGAAATCATAGAAGAGTGGCAGAATGAGGGTGTTTGTGGCTCCACGATGAGAAACTGTGCCAGTAGCGTTACCAGCCTGAGTTCTTTACTTGTGTGCTACAAAAGCCTTGGCCAAGTTCATTCAATGGCTAGGAAATTCTGGTGATAGGGATTAAGATTGCTAATAGTTTGGTGGCTTTTATGTTACTGCCCATCATGTTTGGGACTTTTTGGTGGTCCTCATTTGCTTATCATTAGATTTAATAATAAACAATTTTAATGGTTCAGATTGCACTAAATAAAAATAAAAAATATATATAAGTTTAATAGTTATAACTGTAATTTCCAAATCTGCTGCTCTTTCAATTTTTCTCTCACATCTCTTACCAATCCGCACCGTCCCTGAAGCTGTTAGCTGCCACCATCAGTTCACCACCACCACTGCCACGACGACCATGACCGCCTTGCCTCTGTACCTCTCATCAGCTTAACATTTCGGGAAACCTGCAGACATTGTGGTCACCCCACTCTTCTTCACCAATCCTTAAAAGATAGGGACTCAAGGGATCCATCTTAATGTTTTTGTGTCTGGGAGACTCATGACGCATTTTAAGTCAACACATGGGTTATCAAAAGCAAAAAATTTCATTATATCCCTTCTAAAATTAAAATCGTTCTATTTTATTTTCGAGATCAATTGTATTTGGAAACTGAATTGGATTCGGGCAGACTAAGGGGAGTTAAATTATTTTGGTTCATTCAACAATTGAAATTTGAAAGTCATTAAATTTTGTTAGGTATTGTAAGAGAGGAATGGTACACAGATTGGATAAGCTTAAAATCAGTGGGTAAGTGAATCAGGAGGTCATTTCTGACATCATTTCTAACCCAGTGGGTGGCGCTGGTGGGGTGGTGATGGTGGTGGCAGGGGCGCAATGCCAGTGATCCTGGCAGAGGACAGCAGTGTTGACAATAGCAGGAGTGATTGTGGCTTGAAGAGGGTAGGGAGTAGAAAATGAATTGCAACAGTGAGCTGAGCATTCATGGCAGTGGTGGTGTGGGCATTCCTCGGGTTCTGTGAAGGTAGGGCAAAGAGAAGGATGGTGTTAAAAATGGTGACAAACTGATGGGGTTGGAGAACACTGGCAGTGGGCTGCCAGAGTGTTGTGATGGTGGCCCGCAATAGTGCCTTCCTTGAAGAAGAAGAAGGTGAAGGGTTGAAAGAGAGATTTAAAAATTAATATAAGGTTACAATGGTATTTTTCCAGTAATTGAGTGGGGAGTATCAATAACTCCAAAAGATATAGGGGACCATCATAAAGGGCACCCAATAGTTTTATTTAAGAGTTTAATTTTGATGCATTGATAGTATAAATATTCTTAATACTGTCATTCAATCAAAGCTTTTTGTTTGTATGCCTTTACAAGTAGTGGGCATGAAAGTCAACCCTAATTGTTGATGTGGCAATATATTATTGGATAATTGTGTAAAATTCTTTTATGCTGTTCATTGAATTGATGCAATGTTTTGTTAAAAGTATTCTCTTCTTTTTTCTATGGGTGTGTGTGTTTTTGTTTGTTGTTTTTTTTTTGGGGGGGGTGGTTTCCAATAATGTCTATTTTGGCAAGAATAATGAAGGTTTCATTTGGTTATTTTAACTAGTCAATTAGAGGATCCTTCCAGTATATATTACAATTTGTTGCCATTTATGTTTCTTCTAAATCAACTATAGGTGCGTGATTTGAGAAGATTGATTGCCAGTAATGATAGTTTACCAATTGAGAACTTGAGTCTTATTCTACGTGGAAATGCATTAATGGACGTGAGAAATGGAGATGATGTATACATACAACTCAATGACAGAGGTATATATCTAGTCTTAATTTTGTTATTTGATGAATGTACTATATATATATATATATATATATAGTTTCCAATGAATTCAGACCTCAAAGGTACAACACTGCCACTGTTCTGACCAGTGTTGTAAAAATCGGTTCGAGTCAGTCGGTTGAACAGGCAAATTGACTGACCAACCGGTTCGAGCCACACAAAAGACCGGACATGCAACTAAACCGGTGAAAACTGGTCAAACTGGGTTGATTTTTGAAAAGCCTGGTAACCCGGGCTAATTTAATCAGACTGGCCGAGTTACATATATCTATTAAAAAAATTTCAACTTTATACAAAAACCAACAGACTATATCCTTGGCCCATTCTCATTTAATAGATAGGCCAAGAAGAGCGTGGCTTTAACAATTAACAACAGAGTGGACTCTCCTTCCCCTTTTTATAATAGATAGCCTTGAACTCTAGTAGTTCACTGCGTTCAATGTGGGACTTTCACTCTACACAAATATAGCAAGTGCAGTTTTGTGGGTCAACTTTAGACAGAAGATGCATATGTATTCTTTTTTTCTTGCTCCAGGCATAGATTCAAACATTCAAGCCCTTGAAACTCAACTTGCAAGAGCTTTAGAGTTTGATAATCAAACCATATGAATAGAATGCATGAGTGTATCGTGGATGGCATTGAACCTCATGGCTCATGGTTGAGACTTGAGAAGGTAGATTTTAAAAACCATGTACATGCACGGTAGTAGCTTTGTAATGTACAACTACATACATTGCGAAGTTCCAACTAATTCCTCTCTATTCACATTCTATAATAACTTTCTAAAGTAAAAATTTTATTTTGCATTTTATTTATATTATTTAATATTTTTTATTTATTTTATAGTATATAATTAAACTTAAGTGCATATATATTTGTATTTTTTATATATTTATATTTATTTAATTATATTTGGTTCAATTGGTTGAACTAGTGACCCGATGCATTGACCGAGTCAAGCACTGAGTCAAGTTTGATAACTATGGTTGTGACTTTCTATACTTTAGTCACATTATTATTACCCATTGTTTAATCTTTGATATTAATCTATTGTGTTTCCTTTTCATAAACACTTCTGTTCTGTATAAAGAATCAATTTAACTGTTGGTTTGAATGGTTCTATTCATAACTTATTCCTTGGGCTGATAAAAAAAATCAAAATATCTGCTGATTATATTGATACCTTATCTTTCTGTTTAGAACCATAAAATTTTTACCTTTTTATGCAGTGATGGTTAACTTTTCTTACAAAGACTGATTTATTGCATCTTTGTTTATTTTAGATTGCTTGATTGTTGCTGTCAAACCAAAGCCGCCAGTGAAGGATGGATATGACAATGATGATGATGATGATGATCTGGTAAAATCAATTTAGTAACATGACCAACATATAATGAAGAATGTCAATATGATACTTAATGTTATTTTTCCTTGATTTCTACTTATCCAGAAGTTTCGGCTTCCGTACATCAAGTTGGTGGAAGAAGAGGCTGTACTCATTTCTACATGATAACCTGAAGCTTCCAGGTAATAAGCTGCATAAATAGAAAACAAATAAGATACTAGTTGGTCCTTGAAAGATGTAGTCATTCACCATTGAATCCATAATGTTCAGATCATCATTCATCTATTATAATTTTTCTTCATAAAATCAGTTTTTTGGTCCATTCTTGAATCTCAATAAAATCATTTGAATATTCATAATCTTCAGGTTATTCAATTTGACCCTTAAGCATCTGCAGCGTCTCTCTGAAGGATGCTTGTCAGCATAATCTGTATCTGTTTGCATGTAGACAAATTTCATATAAATTGGCGTAATCTGTATCTGTTAGCATGTAGACAAACTTTTTGTAAATTTATAACAAATACTCCACTGGTAAACGTATGCATTATTTGAGGAATTATTTTAGATCTCTTCTGGGAAATAATAATAGTTTGGTGACAATATTAATAATAGTGGGCTACATGGTACCCTTTGTCTTTTGAAATTAAATATCTTCTAAATCTGCGCATCCTCCATTACAGATATCCTTTTGATGGTAATTTTCACTCTAAGTCTAAAGGCATGGATACTCATAATTATGTGGTTTATCCTGGCACCTGTTGCCCATAGATGGGATCTCGGACCTTTGTATGTAAGTCTACTCTCTATCTTGCCTATGCATAGTTTAGACTTGGTATATGATTCAATGCACAAATTTACTCTATACTATTTATTACTTATTATATTAGTCTATTCAAGTCAAGTCAGCTGAAAGTCAGGGCAAGCCATTTGAACTTATCTTGAATCTGATTTATTTCTTTTGGAAGGCCTTTAGAAAGTACTCTTTTTGTTCTGATAAAATACTTTGGAAAGAAATTGGCCTTGATTTTTTTTTCTTTTCAAACTCTAATCATGAGAGTGTTGTGTGAAAGTCTGACGCGAATTTCAGTGCTTTCTTCTTAAATCGTACGGCTAGACATTCATCTGACATGCTGAGAATAGCTATCTAGATGTGCTTTCTTCTTAAATCATATGGCTAGACATTCATCTGATATGCTGAGAATAGCTATCTAGGCCATTGAGGAACCGATGAACAAGATCCGAGGATGTAGAAATTACAATAAGATGTCTTGGAAGGGAATCTTAGTATACTTTCTTCTTTCTAGCATTATACTTTCTGCTTTCTAGTAATTGTAAGCGATAACCTTTCCATGTCCTTTATTGTTTGCCACAATTTTTATGTAGATACTTGCAACTGGCTTTTGTCTCATTCTCTTCAATCTTGGAAAGCGCCAAGCTGGTGACATGAGGTATAGCCAGACGTTACTTCTTGTGTTCCATATAATTTCAAGTGCAACACAATGTGAAAGTTAAATCTGTAAACTCAAATAAGATTGATTTATGTTAGGGACTTTCTCACGATATGGAAGAAGCAAAACGAAGTTAAAAATAATGGAGGGAAGAGTAAATATATAATCTGGATTGAAAATTGGACGTATGTAAATCACATTAGTATAATGTAATTGGAATTGTAGGAAGCATATCAAGTAAGAGGGTTACTTTTATGTGAGAATGGGAGAAATAAATTTTGACCATTAGATTTTACATAAATAGCCAGGATTATAACAAAAAAAATTATCTAACATTTTTAAGTGATAATGTGAACATTTAAATAACTTCTAATCTTATCCACGATTTGACACAAAAATAACTGACTTGACACATCTTAGGGATTGTAAATCCTTTTTTTAGCAATTTTTTTTTAAAACTTTTATTCGTGTGGAGATCATAGTTATATCTGTAAAATATCTATTTCTTAAGTTAACCTTTCAGGTTGCCCAATCCATGAGAAAAATGCCATAGGTTTGCCTGTTTGGTTTCCGGTTTCAGTTTTCAGTTTTCATTTTTAATTTTCTAGTTTTCAGGAATTTGTGAAAGAAAAACTGAAAATGAAAATTGAAAACTGGAAATTTTAGTTTTTAGAATTTTTAGTATTTCCTTTACAAAATTTGGAAAACTGAAAATAAAAACTAGAAACTGAAACCAAACGGGTCATAATAGTATTCCTGTTTTCCATTCCTAAAGACAGAAGCAACAGTCCTTTTTTCTTGTAGAAACACAAAAAGGAGCACATTGTTTACTTGCTATGAGTTTAATTTTAATACACTGACAGTGTAAAATTTTTTTATATTGTCATCTAATCAAATAATCTCCTTTGGATGACTTTTCAAATAATGGGGTGAGACTATAATTTTTAAACCGGACCGGTGATTAACTTGGCCAAGGCATTGGATTACCTGGGTCATTGGTTCAACCGGTTAAACCGTGTTTGATTAAATCAAAATACAAAAATACAATTTAATGTAATTAAATATGAAATATATATATTTAATGAAACATTGTAACTCAACTGAATAGATAGCCAGTGGTTGCTTATCTTGCCTAGCATGTTACACCCTGTCATGTACAGGGTTCAATTTTTTTGTGGGTGTATTTTGGAAAAATTCCATATTTCACTCACATGAGACGTGCACGTGCCCCTGGTTGGTTCGCACCCAGTCCTGTTCGGTTCCGCATCCAACCAGTTCAACTACAACCCGGCCGGTTCACCCGGTTTGACCAAAGTTTACCGGTTTAAATGCAGGTCTAGTCCAACTTAATAACCGAATCGGGCGTAGGACTGGTTCACTGGTTTCCGGTCTGAATCGGCCGGTCCGGTTCGGGTTTAAAAACTATGGGTGAGACTCAACTATCTTTGTCGATGTGACAATACAAAATTAGATAACAATGTAAAAAAGTTTTACACTATTAGGGCATAGAAGTTAAACTCTTAGGCTATTGGTATTTAATGTCTCATCTCTAACAAAATTGATATATGCTTACAAATTCCATGGTTTCATGTCTACTTATGGGAAGCATTTTGGACCTCACTGTGCATTTTTAATCTCTAGCCCAGGATTAATATAGTGAATGTCAAATTTACTATTGAAATTGTGGGTAGTCTTTAAAGGTTTTATATTCTTATAATACATGCAGTGCATATTCTATCTTCAATGAAGACTTTAGAGAGCTTCCAGGGACGCTTAATGCAGATCGGCTTGATAGAGATATAAGAGCCGGGCAATTGTGAGCCCTCTTGCACTTCCTCCAATCATCCAATCCAAACACTGATGTCATGTCACATAATATATATCTACCTGCACAATCCCAAGCAGGTTTTGACTTTTGACTAGTCAAAGAGTTAGCAATTACAGTACCTGTTAAGCTCTGTATGGTACGCGAATAGCTTGAAAATGACAAGTTTTCTGTGTAATTTTTGGCCTTTTTTTTGGTTCTCTATGCTAGAGCCGAGCCCGTTCTGTATATTATGGTGCTATATAATGACGTGTTTGAAATGAACTTGTTTCCTTGTGAATAACTAGGCAAGTTTTTATGTGGTATCCCAAATCTAGACCGTTAAAAATGAAATCTACTGATTTAGAATAATTAGAATTAAAAATTACAATTTATATTTTATCATTTAAAAAGAATAGTTTATAAGTGATTTTTTTTTATCATCCTTCCATCATAGTCACTCTCTTTTCCCATCGCCACAGCATACCCGCTTCTGCCACATCTCATCATTGTGCCCACCCATCAAGCCCCCAAAACCATGGATCCTGAACCAAAAGCACCATCTTCTTCCATGGAGGTGCCTTTTGCATTAAAAGATCACTTACACTGTAGGAGTAGAGCACCCTGTTCCCATGGTACAGGAAGACTAGTGGCTTGTATTGAAATGGGTTGCTTCCCATGTGGTGGAAATGGCTCCAAGTGGTGTTCTCTGCATGGGATAATACTGGTGCTGCAAACATTGCACACTACTTGGGCATTTGGGCTCAGAGTGAAAGGTGGTTGGATATGAAGGTTGTAAGGGAAATTTCATTGATACAAGGTTAAGAGAAAATATGATTTCATCTTGTTCCTTTATTTTATGGGGCAAAATTTTTTATCAAAATTTTATTTCCAACAGGAAAAAGAACCAGCTGCAAAATTGGTCCATGGTTGTGTTTCACCAGAAAAGGAATTAGTTTTGTGCAATATGATTTGTGGGTTTTCTTCATCCTCTTCTGTCTGATTAGTTGTGGTTGTGAACATTCAAAGTCTCTCAAGGTGAAGGCTCACGGCAGTGCTGGGCAGAAAGCTTTGGCGGTTGCTGATGGGGTATGGGAGGACGTGATAATGGAAGAGGAAGCAATGGCGGCAACGAAAACAGTGAGGAGGCTCTACAGAAATGGAGGCGCTCTCAGTGGCTTCAAGGTGGAGGGCATGCTGATAGGTACCAAGCCATAGGAGATAGATGTAGATAGAAAATGGTATAAGAATTCATTAAAAAAGATGAGTTGTATTATGAATAACAAAAAAATGTAAAGTAACTCCTAGGATTAAAGCTAAACTTTCCCAGCTCAATTCCAAATCTCAAATACCCCTGGTATCTTTTCCCTGCTCTTATATTGCATTCCCCCATCCTCTCTATATCAGAATACTCACTCCCTCACTCCACTATCCTTGCCTATGTGGCAGAGTTAGTTAGAAAACTCTTTCCTCACTCCCTTAGTCACATGCTCCCCATTCCCCCGTGTCTTCCTATTTCTTGTAACATCTACATTAGCATAAAGGGTACATGAATCATATTACATAGTGGAAAAATATTCTAAGGGGTCCTAACATGTGCCAGCTGCGTGACAATGCGAGCTTGGTGCGATGAAGCAACGGGGAAGTGACGAGCTTGAGCTAACACAGAGATGCCGCCTCTGCTGCATCTGACGGAGCAACAGAGGTAATCACAGGAAGAGGAAGGGAGGCCAAGGGTGCCATGGGTGGAGCAAAGAAAAAATTAAAAGAAAGATTATACGAAGGACAGATAAGTAATTTTATATGTATTTTATCATTATAATACTTCTGGAACCATGTGGTATCAAATATAGTTGGTAGCACATAAGAAATCGCTGAATAACTATGTCTATGGTCCCGAGATTCCTATCTGCGAGTTTCACAGCTTCACAGTTTACACTTTCCGTGATCGCTATGGGAAATTTAGGACATAGGTGTAACGCATTGTCAAGATTCAAAAGTTGACTGCGGTATTCGAATGATTGTGTGTTACCAAGTCATGTCACCGAATAATGTGGACCTGTGGCACTGATTTATTGTGTTTCACATCCCAGACTATATAAAAAGCTATAGACTATATGGTGGACTTTTTTATGCGAAAGATTATCATACATATTATATTATCCTGAACTGTTGCTAGTGCATATAGTTCCAGTTTCCTTTTTAAAGCTATATGATATACAGGCACAGTTCATCTTGTTTGCTTTCGGTTTATCCCAAAAAAAATAAAAAATCTTGTTTGCTTTCAAATGCCACGTTGATTTTGGACAAAGACTTTTGATGTATTTGATATCTATCAATGTTGATCAAATACAGAAATTAAAAAATATAATAAATGATATTAATAATAAGTAAAATTAGTGAATAAACTAATATATTTTTAAGTATTAATTAATATAACATAATGTTTGAGATTAATATTAGATAAAATGTTTTGAAAAAGTAAAATTAATTGGAGGCAATATAGGAAGAATAAAATTAATATTTTATTAAAATATAAAAGTGATAGATATTTTGAAATATAAAGTTATTTAAAAGTGAATATATATTCTAAAAGGGAGTTTAAGTATGTCATCTGTTCAGATTGTCGAATACAATCTCATTGCATTACAAATTTTCAACCAAGACCATTATATCTAAGGACAAATGGGATTGGGACAGGGATCGATGAAACAAAATTTCGTACCATATCTGGTTTGGTTTGTTTGAGTTTGAAATGAAACTAAAATCGTGCCAATAGCATGACTATTGACTATATTAAAATATATATCTGGGATTTGGTGCAATGTGGATGAGCAATGCCCAATGATGTTATAGTTGGAGCCCAAATCCCCGACGGCACGTAATTGATATTGGGGGAGGGAAGTCAACCATGTGAATGTGATGGTTAAAAACATACTTTTCATGCTTGAACAAATGATCGATTTAGTTAAACAAGGGTAGTGGCCATAATTCAATCGATGAATTATTAGTCAAAGTTGAATTAATTTATACAAAAAATATATAAAAATTTAAATAAGATATAATAAAATAATAATTAATTAATAATTTGACATTCTTTAATGAATCCAAATACAAAACATAAATAAATAACATAAATTCTTAAATATTGTTCACATTTTACAATCACGAATCACAATTGATAAGTTTAAAACATAATTATACAACTCACAAAGTTTTACATTATAAACTCACAAGTCATGACAATATAAACAAAGTTCCTATTTTTCTATAAATTAGATTAGATTTTTTTTAAGGTTTTTAAAAAAGACATCATTTAGTAAAAAAAAAAACCAAACTTCCTTTAAACAGAGTAAAGAGTAACAGTTTCAATATAGGATCAATCCAAATAGTGGTTCGGACTGGTTTCATGATTTCATGGTTTTCCAGTCAAATAAAGGTTAAAGGAATTTTCAATATACGATTAAGAAAAACGTAGCATGCCCTTTCTATTTTTTTTTTTTTTTGTATAGTTAAGAACACTTGTTAAAGAATAAAAAATAATAGTTTTGTATTGGAAAGATGAACTATTAAATTTTTGGATAAAAATTCTCTGTTTCTAAATAGTGTCTCATTCCATGTTTGCTCAATTATTTATTAACATGTGAAAGGATATGAATCAAAATAAATTTAAAAACTTATAAGTTACTAGATATATAATATTTATCTATTATGTGTCAATAAATAATTGGGATGCCTAATACCCATTCAAAACTTTTAAAACTTGTGTTTTTTATTCCTTAATCATTGTACTTAGGGCAATGTCAGTAAAATCCTTCTTTTTTAAACCTCTCCTTTAATTAATCATGAAATTTACCAAAGCAGACACCATGCACGTTCACCTACCCAATTCCCGAAACTTAAATGTGCAACGTTTTGTCTTGTCTGAAATGCCTTTGCTTCAAAGTTGCAACATAACCACTACTTTAAAATTTGAATGGGTTTGGCTACCCTACCCGTTTTCTCTGTATATTGGTTGGTTGAAAATGCTTAGAAGTTCGATCAGCTGCCTTTTTTCATGTAGCCTTGATAAGGGATTGTCAAATTGTTAACAGTGTATTCAGCTTTGGATTGTTTGCAGCAATCATTTGAATTGATTCGCTACTTTTGCGATGCTAAACAAATTATGTCATCCCCTTGCCTACCTCAGCTCAGACTTTATGAATATGTCTTGCTCTTGGATAAAGTTCTTCTATCCCGTAAATCTATGTGATTTGATATGGAATCAATGCCAATTGGACGAAGGCTATGTGAACTTCGGATACGTACTCATTTTCTAAAACATTATGAACATCTAGAGTATCTATAAATCAGGTATATTAAATATGTGAGGATGTAAGTATCGAGAAATACTTAAATTAGAGTGATAGAATAGTACTATGTTAATTATCTAATAAGTGTCTATTTATAAAATCTTATATTTCTACTATTATTTATTCTTTTAAGATTTTTAAACAATATTAATTATTTTTTTCCCATGATACCCTTATAAGAAAGAGAGTTGGTTGATAGATTAAATATGAAAGAGTATTTGAGTAGGTGATAATAAAGGTAAAATTGTAAATATACTCAGATTTATATAACTTTAAAATTATTCAATTATTTTCTTAATATGTGTCTATAAGCGAAGATAGACACTTATTAAAAACGAGACAGGACTAAATTCACAGATTATAGAAATATTGCATTTAGTGTGATATACGAGTAGTACAAGTTTTTTTTTTCAATTGAGTTTGGGATACATGACCCTGGAATCAAATCTTCTGCCCATTTTCCTATCTTACTCCCCGTCTCTCAATAAAATTATGACACGTGTATAATAGTAATATCATCTATATTTTTTATTCAACCACTATCTTTTCCTATGATGTAGATATATGGCAAAACTTAATTGAAGGGATATGGAGGGGGACATGGAGTGAGGATAGGAGAATTGGATCTTATGACCCTTATACTCATTTTCTAATTTGTGTCTTGAGCTTCCATGTTTGAATACTTGTTTTATAATTTCTTTAATATGATATAATTTAATAGACTAACGTAAAATGATAACGGTGTTACTAAAAAAATTATTAATTTTTAATGTTAACTATTTTGAGAAATTTATTGACCAATATCCTTAAAATATTAATTACGGAAACAAGAATAAAAAATTATCAAATAAAAGTTAAAGTATTTCTTATATTAAAATCAAAGAAACATTCAACAATTGTTGTAAATAATTAAAATGATATTATGTATTACTTAACCAATAACAACACTTACTAAGACAACACTTTGTCAAAAGTGTTAAAGCACACTTTCTCTAAACCAATACACACACACACATTTTACACTTTAAAATCATATAATAAATCATTTTAGTCCCTGAAATTTAACATCTTACCAATAAGTTACTATTGCAGATCAAGTTAGTCTCTAGTGACAAACTTAAAAAAATTACTAATTTGAGTCAAAATTATTATTTTTAGAGACTAATTTGATTTAATGATGTATATTTGAGATGATATGAAGCATTTATGCTTTTAGAGATGAACATGATTTAAAATCTAATTAATTAATTAGATTTTAATTTTAAGGATAAAAATAACTCACATATATAATTTAAAAAATATAAACAAACTCCCTTAGATATAAAGATATCCTTGCATAGGTACAAGCTCAACACTTGACACTTATGCATATTCATAATAAAAGATATCATTAATTTTATTTAATATATATTCACTTAATTATGAGACCTACTAATTTTACAATGAGTATATATAAAAATAAAAATATTATTTTAATATCAAAAATAAATATCTAACTAAAATATTTATTCCATTATTATTAAATATGATAATGATCCTCACAAATTTTATCCATATTATTTAGGTGTTAGAAATAATATTACTTATATAAAAATAAAGTGTTGCAAAATTGTATTTAGATCACCTGAATACTGTATAGATGTACGTACCACGAAACAAAAAGTATGTACTACTAGCAGTTGAGAAAAACAAATGGGACCCGACAAGGATGAAGTCATAGTGGGAAACGGTGGGCCTACGTTTCAGTGATTCTGTCAAATGTCGTTGACCAACAGATCTATGTCCCATCCTATTCCTACGTCGTGGGTTGGAGTGGACACCATACAATTACCCGCCAAATAATATTTCTTTATGAGCATTGGTAAATTGCTCGAATCTTTTTAAAGTTAGTTGAAATTACATTAAACCCTTTCTTGTTTTTAATACCATAGCCAACTGCCCTAATTATTTAATGAATTTATTTTTAATATACTGTTATTCAATTAAATCTCTCATTTTATATAACTTTTCAAGTAGTAAAGTTAAAAATAATCATATTTATTAATGTATTATTGTATGATTGGATGGATATATGACATTGGATTCCAATTAGATCCTTATTTAAATGTTACTATAATAACATTCCTTTATGAATAAAAGACCATTCCAAATAGGAGCAAAATTAATTTTAGAAATTAAAAAAAAATGAATTGACTTTTTATCCTCAATTATTTCTTCAATTTTCTATTACATGCCACTCCTAATTCCCTATACTAGATGACGAAAGCAACTTTCTTTCTCCTCAATCTACTACTCCTGCTCCTAAATCAAAGCTCAAGGAACGTAATCACAATAATAAATAAATAAAATAAAAAACAAAGAACAAGCAACCTTGAACAAAACAATCTTCTTCCTCCATAACCTATTCCTTGTTCCCCAAATCAAAACTCAAAGAAAATAACTAAAAAATGAAATGATTGTTTTTTGTTTGGATCATTGAGTGATAATAGATTAATAATGGCTCCATGGACTTGAAATAGATGAGGATCAAAAGAGAAACAACAATCTCCCTCCTTTTTGTCAACTCCCATCACACCCCACTGGAAGCCTTCCTTCCAAGATGGCCGATCAACATAGTTTTCATTCTTATCATTGTTGAACAAGTTGGAAGGTTGCTGATCTACAGTGGATCTCACACTACCAAGGAAGAAGAAGGAGACATGGTGCCATTACTGTTTGGGCCACCATTGCCATTGTGCAGGTCTTCAAATCTCGCTACTATGCTATAGATGAAGTAGAGCAACAAATCACATGAGAGGGTAGAGGAAGGTGGGGGTTGTGAGATGATGGTTGAAGGTGAAGAGAGAATGGGTTAGATGGATGATGAATCCAACACAACGAAGGTGGGTAAGGAACTGAGTTGATTGCCTGAGAAGGAGACATCAACAGTGGCTCAATGGACGCATTAGTATAGGCACGATGGTCAAAATGGGATGGCGGGCTGTGCTTTGGCAGGAGTGGTTCGTGATTGACAATGGAAAGGTGGAGGACGATAGATATTGGTGACGGTTGTAAGTAGAAAGTAGCATTAGAAGGGGTTGAATCTTGCTTCAAACTTCTTTTTAATTTTTGAAATACTAATTAAATAAAGTCTATCAAGTTATTCACTTGAAGGCGTGGAAATTATAGTTAGCGTGCTTTAGAAAATTACTTTCTGAATCAAGTAGAAACTTCAAAACTATTTGAAATCATTTTTAAAGAGATACACAACACAGGCAAACACAAATGCTGAAAGATAAAAGGGATAAAAAGAAAGAGATAATACTAGAGATTTTATACTGATTCGGTCAAATATTGCTACATCCAGTTTTAACAACTTGTTGAGTTCTACTAAAAATTATCAACCTCAAGAAAGTAAGGTATTCTTCGGATAGCCTTCCCAAGCTATTTTCATCACAGTCGTTTCAATTTACTCTCACTATAAGTAGTCTTTTTACTAACCTCTTCAAGCTAACCTCACTTGATCACTATTGGATCAGGTTACAAAGATTGTGATTTGGGTTGGTTCTCTCCAACAAAAAACACTCAAGTTTTTCTAATGATAAAACATTGTTTGACCTTGAAACTTGAGAGACTTTTTTCTAAGTTCTTTCTAAGAAGAAGATGTTATCTAATGAGTACAAGAAAGAAAATTTTTAGAATAGAAACTGATTACAAGAAGTAATAGATGAATTTTCAGAGAGTATTGAAAAGCTTCAGCACTTAAGAAGCTAAAAGTTCCTTCTCATAGAATGTCTCATCCTTTTACATTTGGATTTTGAATATGACCATTTCCCCTTGATTTCCCTTCCTCTTGACACGTGTTGGTATTCTTTTTGTGTCCTAGGAATTGTCCTCTAGAAGAGTAACTAGTTGTTAGAGCTGTCCTTGTATGTGCAAAACCATTGACAAATGTGGTTTCTGAGCAAGTATTCAGAAACAACTTTTACTTTTTGAAGTGTGGTTTCTGAACTTGTTTCTTCTAGAAGATAAGGATTTTTCCAAGTATAAAAATAATGTGTCATTGTCAAAACTTTTCTAAAAGTTGACTAAATTTGAAATTCAAATTTTCCTTAATTTTTGTTGACTCAACATGGTTTCTGAAAACACGTGCTTTATGATGTAGCTTCACTATTTCTAAGCTTCATTTTGATCTTCTAAGCTTAACTGAGCTTCATAATAATCTTCTCAATGTGTAAAAAGTCTTTAGAGTTGATAACCATCTTGATTGAAGATTATGATCATGATATACTTGTAAGAATTTGATCTCTCCAATAGATATTATATTTTCTAACATGTGAAATACTTTCTAAAGCTTTATACTTGGTTTTTGATGCTTTATATTACTTTCTTGTGTCTATAACATATTTTAGCTCGCTTTCTTAACTATTTTCACATAATTAAAACTTTGACTCTCTTTGAATGAGATCTTAATCATGTTAAATTATGATATTGTGAAAAATATATTATTAATTGAACTTATATGTTATGAGAACTAATCCTGTTGAATTTTACAAAAACTCAACTGAAATGTTAGTCCTTTCTTCAAAATATTTTAACAAAATTTACTTTGTTGTCACTCAAAAAAAAGCTATAGAGCTTTTTGAAGGGTTCTGGAGTTAACAATAATATGATGGAGAGAAGTGGTCCTAAGCAAAACATCATGAAAATGTTGGCAAGAAAGGGAAAAACAATACCTCTTCCAATGGGTTGGCAACCTTCCTATCATCGAAGCTTTCCACCTTCTGCATATTCTTTCCTTCTTATCAAAGAGTAAAAGAGAAAGTGATAACATTTCTTAAACAAAAATTAATTGTTTATTTTTTTTAGAAAGTCAAGTAATACAAAGAGAGAATGAGCACTAAGGTAGCGTTTAGTAGGGGGACAAGGACAAAAATATAGGGATAATGGAGATAGTAAAGACGGAGACATAAAAACACTCTCTTGTATCGTATTTGATTATGGAGTACAAGACATGATAACTAGCTCCGTATTTCATTTGGAAACATGGGGATAATACAACAAATACACGGTAAAAGACATTAATACCCCACTCAGCCGCCATTGACCACGCGGCCTTGATTGATTGCACACAACCACCGCATTTTTTAGGACACATTGGGAAATAATAAATATGTATAGGGATATTATTGGAAAAAAAAATATTAAATTTCTATCTCTATATCCTATCCCCACTTTTTGGAGGTACATAAATTGTGTTTTTCTTGGGGCAAAAAAATTTATGTTCCTGGATCCACTACCAAATAGGTTTGTGTCCACAGTGTCTTTGTATTTCTATTCCTATCATTAACCAAACACTACCTAATGGAGCACTATTAAAAAGGGTGTCATTGTAATGCAAACACATAATTTTGGATGCCATTAAGGGAGGTGAGTATAGGTATGATAACTAAAGGAAAGGTGGATTGCATTTTAACAAATCTTAAAAGAGGTGAGTGTAATTTATCCTTTTTTTTTAGTGAAGGTAATTTAGTTTTAAAAGTTGTATAAATAAAAACTAATAATATTGGTTTCAGGAAAGGTAATTGTGATTTTAAAAATAAGGAAGGAGCAAATGTAATATCAACTTACCTTAACGGAGGTTCGTGTAATTTATCGTTAATGATATAATTTCTTATACATTCTCCTACATAGAAAATAAAGTAAAAAAAATATTTGGGTTTCGCTATTACCATTGAAAAGTGTGATTGTTATGTTTTCAAGGTGTAGGGTGCATAAAAAACCTTTGAAACTTACTTATTGTGGAAACTCTTACCATTGTCCTTTGGGAACTGGTTAGATAAACTCAATCCAAAAGTATATTAAATTCATATCTTAAAATCTTAAAAAGTAATCAAAACTTACTTTGGTTGATATTTAGGAGGATTTATAGGAAGATAAAGTAGGATAATATATCATTTTTCTTTTATTGTTTCTATATGAGTAATGATACAACCTCCTATAAATCCTCTTATTAATAAACCTACATAGTAAATAGAGTTAAAAATTAAATGTAATCAATGTCTTAGAACTATTAAAAGTGATCAAACTTAATATAGTATTTAGAATAATTGAGACAAATTCTATAGGCAATTAGCTTTTTTTAAATTTTTATTTTATTATTATTAAGCTCTATGGAGTAGTTTAGGCCAAAACCCCTTGAGTACAAACCCATTGCAACTTAACCATGCAATTTATTCTTTTTTCTAAAATAGCAACAAGATCACATGCTTATCACCTCAAAAGCCACCCAATGTGCTCTTAGGGCTAAAAGGCATAGAAAGGGAGCAGACAAGATTCTACCCCTTGTTGTGTTCTTTATCAATCAAGGGTTATGATGTAGGATCGACAATGAATTTCACCTCAATTTTAGTTTTGCTCTTAATTTCCATAATTGGGGAGTTTTGGGTTAGGAACTTTGAGTTTATAGTTTCTAGGCTTGGTAAATTAGGGGTTAATTCCCTTGAATTTGATTTGACAAGAAAATCTAATTGTAAGTTTTTCTATCTTTAGATCTTTAGCAACTCTAGGTTCTACATACAATCACTATAAAAATGGTGTGGGATATAGATAGGTTTATCGACGAATACATGGGGTCGATTTTTTGTAGGTTAATACATTATTATCGACAAGCACCCGTACTTATCAGTAATTTTCGACGAGTTTAATTGCCAACGGTTACAAAAATTAAAAACCATTTGTAGTAATATAAAAAATGCATCAATTTGATCATCAGGAAATTAATATTACCAACGGGTTAGATAAACATCACGATGGGTCATCGAAATAAAAGTATTATTTTATTTAAATATTATCGAAGGGTATACCGAGGTGCACAAATTTAAGTGCAATATATATTTTTTAACTACTCAACTACCCGTTGGTAATTTTTTTCAAAAATTTAGTTGCCATTGGTTAAGCGTTTGAATAAATTATCTAATTTTTTTATATTCATTAATTTATTTTTTATTTATCTAATTATTTGATTGTAATATTCTAGGTAGGTGTTTGCACAAAGGCCATCCATGGCCAAAAAGGCTTCCTCATGCTTAGAGTAGATTTTGCAAAATCTGGAGAAAATAGGCAGGCATGCGTTTAAGACACAATGTGAGTTTCTGTTTCACATGGACAAGCAATGGTTTTGCACAGACATAGGATTTATTTTCCTCGATTTTTTCCTCAAGCTCTTGAGAGTATCCCAATTTTTGGGACTACGTAAACCACACTGAAAGTGCGAGAACACGCAATAAAATGCACAAACATGTGTTTTCATGCATTATAAACCCAAAAAATGAAACAATTTCATTAAATAAGCCCCCAACCCTATATAAACTCAACCCTAACCAGCCTCCCTCTCCCAAAAACACAACTTCACCTCTTCCAACTTCTCTTGCTCCCCTTTCTCTCATCACCATCCATTGTTCTTCCTCCTCCAAGCTCCACGGTAAGAGATTAGTGATTAATATGCTTAGTTCCTCCCTCGTTCTTCCATTTTTATGGATTAGGGTGTCCATGTTCATAGTTTTGTTATGTTGGTTTACTCTCCTATTATCTATAGAGTTGTTCATAGTTCCATGTTCATGAATTTTGTGTTCCCATGGCAACTGTTGGTGTCATTCTCGTTTCTGAGCTTCGTTGGTGTTGGCACCTTTCATTCGACCCTTCCAGGTGAATGGGTTTAAGATCATGACTTTGATTTTGGCCATTACGAATAATTTTTATACACCGTTTATACCTTCCATGAAATTAGAAATTTAATTATGCTATAAACATGCTTTATAAATTATGTCAAGTTAGAAAAATTACTATTTTAAAGCCTTACATGAAAATGCATGACTTTTATAAAATACATTGGATCTTTGTTGACTATTTTATGTCATTTCCACTATCATGTTTATTTAATTGACTTCAGAAATTATTAGATGAAAGTATTTACTTCAGAAAATTAGAAATAAACTACAGAAATGTTGGAAAGCACTAATTTGAGATGTTAGCTTTTGAACTTTTAGCATGATGATTGTGAGTGAAATTTGGATACGAATTAGAGAGAAATAGAGATGTGATTTAACGAGTAAATTCATTAACCTTGGCATAACATGATTCCTGCGAGGGTAATCATCCTTTACTTAGATTAGTGAACAAGGGGTGCGATTCGCGAGGGACCATTAAAATTTTAATAAGGTGCTTTTGTTCATGAAAGATTGAGCACTACCTTTGTAAAATTATTTAGTATTCTGTCTCTTTTATTTCCTTAGAAAAATTATTATGTTTTTATGATTTACACGAAATTGATTTTAGTATTAATATTATGTATTATAAGTAGAAATGATTTTTGATTGTTGCACTACTATCTATGTATTTTCCTTGCTGTTTCATGTATGGCTATAGGCAAAAATCTACTCACTTAGTTTTAGATGAAATTCACCCCTCTCTTTTCCCTTACAAATACAGCTACTAGTTAAGAGTCTTCCCAGATACCTCATCCTCTAGTTGTTATCTTTTGGTAAAGTTTAGTTTATGTTAAGCTAGTGCTCCAGTGCATTGAATGTAGGATTCATGGACCATGCATATAAATATTTGTTAATGTTTATTTGTGGATTTATGTAATTATAGTTAAAGGATTGTATGACTTATTTTGGAGCATGTATTTTATCATATAGATATTGTTTATGGTTTGTTTTATGATTCATACGGAAAAATTTTATCCAGAATATATTTCAATTATATGTAATAGGAATTTACAAAGTTTTAATGCATCATGTAAGGGCTTCCATGGGTTTGGCTCCCCATGTGCTAGTCATGTTTCCAAATCAAGTCGTGTCAAAATGATATCATAGTCATAGATTTCCTTGCATAGTAATGGAGCAAGTGTCCACAAATAGCATAACGTTTATGTAAATGGAAGCGCACCTATTTGCATTAGAGGCCTTTAGGAGAGTCAGTCATGTTTGGCTTTAGTAAGAGTCATGTCCTTTTTTATGCTCTTTTACCTTATCCTAGTGTGCTTGTCTTTCTCAAGAGTTAGCATGCCACCTATGTGTCGCACCCCTTACGCCGCCACCATAGTAGCTACTCTTCCAACACCATGCTTGTTTCAGGATTCTAGAGCAAGCAATGGCCAACTTTTTTGAGGTAATAGTTGAGGGTTGAGGCCGGATGAGCAATAGCCAGTCCAGCAGGGTTCAAGCTCCAGTTCGAGATCTAGATGACTCGACTTTGGAGCAAATCAAGAGGATGGCTACGCCCACCTTCCATGGGCGATTCACAACAGAGGACCCATAGGAGTTCTTGAAGGAGAATGAGAAGCTCATCAGAGTTATCCATTATTCGGCTAAGAGAGTAACAGAGTTGGCTAGCTGTAGCTGGAGGCTAGGTGAGTTTATGGTACGAGCAGTTCATGGGGGCATGGTGATTGAGCCTTTGGAAGCTTAAGATGACTCTAGTAGAAAAATGAGTATAAGCAGTTCTCAAAAGCTCAAGACAAGTTTGACCATGGTGACAGTTTTGGTGTTACCTTATGACTCATCTACCCATAGTTATTAAACCCGACTAAAGGCCTTCAACCACTAAACCGTGAACCGGGCCTGAACCGAGCCAAGTGACTGAGTGGATCGGCCATGCATCACAACCTGGATTAAATCGGTTTATCTTAGCGGTTTGAGTAAAACTAATGACCCACCGAGTTTTAATGACCGGCCTTGACTTGGTAAAAAAATTTTAACTAAATTTTTTTTAACTATATTCCATCTTTCTCGGGCCAATTATATGGCCATTAGAAGCCCATTTGTCAAAAACACTAAGCTACTATCAACTCATAGGTGAAGGCAATCATTGCCTTTTATACTAAATCACTTGCATCCGTTTTCAACTTCCCATCGATGTGGGACTTCTCCTAGTGCATATTGACATTGCTCTAGTGGTTGTGATATAACCCCAGCCATTTCTATTGAACCTTTACATTATCACATGCACAGAATCAATGATTTTATGCAAAAATATAAAACTGAAACTAATAATATGCTATTTTAAAAATCAATGGAATTTAAATTTAAAGATGAAAATTCATGTACGGTAAGTTTCTTTCCTTTTTCCAAGTACGATTTTAACATATGATGAGTGAATGTGCATGTATTAAAATAGCTCTTACACATAAAATGAATGATTGAATCTCTAATATTGTTTGCTTGAAGAAATGATTATATATGTTAAAATTTTTATATTTATTTAATTATATTCGGTTTAACCAGTGACCCATTAACCCGGTGCCTTGATCGAGTTAAGCATCTGGTCAAGTTTAATAACTATGCATCTACCATCTAGGCCCTTCGGCTTTTTGAAAGAAACCTGCCCAATAATGTAGCATTTAACTCTCACCAAGTACGTAGGTTTGAATCGCCACACCCTTGAAGAAATTGCTTGTACCATAAACTTGCCTGGCCTCCTAGCTGAAAACTAGCCAACTTTTCACCCTCATAGATGAACAGGAGATGACTCTTTTGATCTTCTTAATCTCCCTCAAGAACCCTTGTGAGTCCCCTATCTTGAGTCGAATGTGAAAGGTGGGTGTATCCATTCTCTTGAACCATTCCTAAGCCAAGTCATTTGGACCTCAAATTGGAGCCTAAACCATTGGCTGATTGGCTATGGTTGCATCCCAACCTCAACCTACTTGGCCAATACCTCAGAAAGTTGATCATTGCCTACTCAGAATCTTGAAGCAAGCACTGGTGTTGGAAGAGTCATTACTATTGCGACGATATAAGGGGTGCGATGCACAGGTGGCATGATAACTCCTAGGAAAGACAAGCACACTGGGATAAGATAAAAGAGCATGAAGAAAAGAATGACTTATACTGAACCTAGACATGATTGACTCTTCCTAAAGGCCTCAAATAGCACTTCGTTAATGCAAATAAGTGCTTCCATTTAAATAAACACTATGTTATTTATGGACACTTACTCCAATACTATGCAAGGATACTTATGGCTCTAGTATAATTTTGTCACGACCCGATTTAGGAATATGACCGACATGTAGGGAATTGATCCCATGGAAGTCATTACATGACATGACATGCATATAAACTTTATAAATTCCTATTAAACATAATTCACATACAAATTGGATAAACCCTTTTCATTTAAATCATAAAACAAACCATAAACAATATTCATACGATAAAATAGTTGCTCCAAAATTAGTCTTAAAATTCTTTAATCATAATTACATAAATCCTCAAATAAACATATACAAATATTTATATGCATGACCCATGAATCATGTTTGCAATGCACTGGAGCACTAGCTAAACATAATCGAAACTTCATTCCAAAGTGTAGCTCACCAAAAGATAACACTAACAACTACTGAGAATGAGGTATCTTGGAAGATTCTGGCTGGCTTATCTATAAAGGGAAGAGAAAGGTGAGTTTCATCTAAAACTCAACGAGTGGATTCTTACCCCAGACATACATGAGATAACAAGGAAAGCACATAGATAGTAGTGCAACAATAAAAAATCATTTCTACTCATAATACATGATATTAATAATAAAATCAATTTCGTGTAAATCATAACAGACGTAATAATTTTTCTAAGGAAAAGAGACAGAATGCTAAATAATTTTAATTATAAAGGCGATGTTTAGTCCCTCGCAACAATAGCACCTCACTGAGATTTTAATAGTTCCTTGCAAATCACATCCCTCATGGACTAATATGAGTAAAGGGTAATTTCCCCTTAAAGGTGTCATGGTATGCCAAGGTTATCAAATTTAATGTCATTAACTCATAGCTCTTTTTTCTCTAATTCCTATCCAAACTTCACTCACAGTCATCCTTCTAAAAGTTCAAAAGCTAACATCTAAAATTAATGCTTTGCAACATCTTTACAGTTTATATTCTAATTTTTTAAAGTAAATACTTTTATCTAATAATTTACTAGAGTCAGTTAAATAAACATGATAGTGGAAATGGCATACAATAGTCAACAACGGTCCCATGTATTTTCTAAAAGTTATGCATTTTTATAGAAGGCTGTAAAATCATAATTTTTTTTAAATTGGCACAATTTATAAAGCATGTTTATATCATAATTAAATTTATAATTTCGTGGAAGGTATAAACAGTGTACAAAAACTATTTGTAGTGACCAAAATTAAAGTCATGAGCTTAAATTCATTTACCTAGAGGGTCGGAAGAAAGGTTCTGACACAACAAAGCTCTAGGGAGCGAGAATGACACCAATGTCTTCCATAGGAATACAAAACTCATGAGCATTCACATAATCACACTCAAACAATTCTATAGACACTATGAGAGTAAACAAACATAATAAAACTTGAACATTGACACCCTATCCCATAAAATTGGAAGAACAAGGGAGGAACTAAGCATACTGATCACTAACCTTGGAGCTTGGAGAAGGAAGAACAATGGAGGATGATGAGAGAAAGGGGAGGAAGAGAGGTTAAAGGAGCTTAAATCATGATTTTTAGAGATGGAGGCATGTTAGGGTTGAGTTTATATAGGGTTGGGACTCATTTAACAAAACTGTGTCATTTTAGGAGGTTTCTGATGTGCAAAAATGCCTATTCACACGTTTTATTACATGTCCACAAGTTTTCAAAACACAAATCTGTGCACTTTTAGTACGCGTCCACACATACCCAAAAATTAGGATGCTCTCTGTAGCTTGATAACTTAGTTTTATTTTTCTTGGTTGCCTTTTAACATCTTTTAGTTTAAATTCTTGCATGATTATACTTAAGTTTAATCTAGGATTCTAGTGGTGTTTTCCATTGGTTTTATAGCTTTTTTGAAGAAGAATTAGGGAAGGAGCAAGGAGTGGAGTTGAAGATGTGTCAGAATCTATGCTAGAGCATGGATCTTGAAACTAAGGCCATGCTCCAGCGTGGGAACTCACACTCAAGCATGGGTTGCTGCAGAGTTATGATCTTTTCACTTAAGTTATGCTCCAATGTAGTCATAGCCATACTCTAGCATGGGTGCATGAACCTAATATGTACAGTGGGCCTTCTATACTAATTATGGCAGTCCATGATTGTCACTAAAACCTAAGAGCACAAAATGCAAAGAATAGCACCTAATTTGAAAAAGGAGGCTAGAGTATTGGGAGAAAAAAAGTATTGAAGCTTCAAGAATTTAAAGAGGATCCTTTTCTTGAATTGTTCTTTAATTACTTGTGTATTTTCTTTACTCATGGATTCTTCTTATTTCTCTTTCTTTCTATTAATTTTGTTTCATCATCCATGACTTGTAACTAAACCCTCTTTGCTAAGGGTAATTTATGGAGCCTATGTGTTTGATATTATGCTAATGTCAATAAATTTATGTCTTATTCTTTTTTATGGTGATCATTGCATTTGCATTTATTTATCTTGAATTGTTTGATCACCAATTTAAGATTAAAAGGGTTTTACAAATTTAAGAAAAGGAGTAAGAGTCATACCTATAAATAAAATGTCATGAATTGAATGACACCTAGAAATAGGCAAACATGAGTCATGTGGCATGTAAGGATTTGAGAACTCAATCACTGGAGTTGGAATTAAACATGCTAAGAGATTAGGTGCTTAATTCTAATTGAGAACCATTAGATGATTTTGAGAAAGACTTTTCATGAACATAGGGATCCTACCATCACTTAGTTGAATTTGGACAAGGCATATTGAAGTTTATGTTGCATATTTTTTACCCATAGTTGAAGTAAATTATCCTAGCACTTTATTCTATTAACTCTCATATCCCATTTGCATCATTTTAGCATTTTAGCCTTTAAGTTCTCTTTGATATAACTTCTTTTCAACTGTTCAATTTGTTGTCTAATAAACTAGAACTAGTATTTGAATTATCCTTGTGGTTATGACAAGCTTCTCTTTTACTCTATTACTTGGTGAGCTAGTATACTTGCTAGTGTCGCTCTTTTTTAGAGCAATTTGTGTGAAACAAATCTCATGTGAAACAGAAGCATGCATACCAGTTTTTCTGGAGATTTTGTAAAATTATGCGTAATATGCTCTAAGCCTTGAGCAAGGCCTTCCTGCCAGATGGCCTTTGTACGAACTCCTAGACTTGAAATATTACATTAATTATAAATTAAAAGGTAAAATACAATTTATCCCTTGAACTTTAGGTTGTGTACTTACACCCTAACTTTTCAAAACTTGTGTCGCGACACCCTAAACTTTGCAAATAGTGCAAAACATCCCCTTTTTGTTAAGTTGACATCCATTTCCACAATTAAATAGCCATGTACATATCACGTGCATAATTAAATAGATAAAAATACCCTTCATTTTAATTAAATTTCCCAACCTTAAACCCTTTCACTTAGAAATGGACAAAAATACCCTTTTGTTACAATCAAACTCTAGTATCTAAAGGGTATTTTTGTCCATTCTAAGTGGGGAAAGGTTTAGGGTTAAAAAATTTGATTAAAAGAAAGGGTAATTTTGTCAATTTAGTTGTGCACGTGACATACACATGACTATTTAGTGGTGGAAATGGATGTCAACTTAATCAAAGGGGTGTTTTGCACTTTGGAAAGTCTTGTGTCATAATGCAATTTTGAAAAATCAAGGTGTAACATATGACCTAAAGTTCAGAAGGATAAAATGCATTTTATCCTAAATTATAATGATAAAAATAAGGAAGTAATGAAACACTAAATAAACAAAGTAAAATAATAAACAATAACAATAATCAAAATATCATAATAAAATAACTAAAATTCAAAACTCAATATATATAAAAATATCCAGAAAATAATATAAACAAAAAAAAGCTAACTGAAGTCATCTTCGCCATTATCATTAGATGAGGAGGCCTCTGTGATGGATAGGAGTGGTTGCCCGGGTGCCGAAGGATCCTGCACCTATTTGCTTGAAGAATTTCATCACATCGATCGTTATCTTCTTCTTCCTCCTCTTGAATTTATCTTTCTTTTTCTTGACCTTCTTCTCCTGTTATTGCTCCATGGATATATTCAGCTATTAAATCTCCCTTAACTCCTCATCGACTACCGCTCGCTCGATATATGCTCCTAATGCTACTGGATAAATTGTGCCTCCTCCGCATCTTGTCATTAGTGCATGCGCATGCTCTAGGCATCTTCCTCGATAATTGATCCAATGGCAAAGGAGGGGGACATACTATCAACGTAGTACCCATATTGTACATGTGACCCTTTTAAGGACCACCAACTATCTGGGCCCAAATCTTCTCCTCATTTGGAGGAAGGATGTTAGTGTTAGGCCTAGGCTCCACTAGTTATGTCAAAATTGGGTATGTGCCTTCCCACTCCTCTGGATAATCATACTATAGAGAAAAAAAAAGATAAAAACAAATTGTAAATAATAATTATGAAGTAAATAAAGGAGTAATAAAAAATAAATACTAAGGGGTTGGATTTCAAACTTATATGATCTCCTAGCGAAGGTCGACCCACAAATTATGTATGTGGGTCTATTGGAACACTTCACCCTGAGTCGGCGGCTAGTTTAACTCCCTAACTTTCACGAAAATGTACATTAAAATTAGGGTTAAATGCATTTTACTCTATGAATTTTAGGTCATATGTAATTTAAACCTCGACTTTTCAAAACATTCATTATGACACTCTAAACTTTCCAAACTTGCAAAAAACCCCTTACTTTTCAAACAGTACATTATGACATCCTAAACTTTTCAAATTGTGCAAAAACCCCATCAAAAAATTTATGTCATAGTAGGGTGTTGAGTTGCACACAATAAAAAAATAGGGGGTTAATTGTAAATAGTATTCACAGACAAGGTGTCAGGTTGCACAAATTAGAAATATCAGGAGGGTTAAGTGCACATAAATCTTATCTTCATTTGTTGTCAAAATTATACTGAGGGCTTTTTGCGCAATTTGGAAAGTTCAGGTGTCGCGGTGCATATTTTTAAAAGTCAAGGTGCAAGTTGTACATGACCTAAAATTCAATGGGGTAAAATGCATTTATCCCTTAAAATTATAATAACATAACGTACAATACAATTCAAATTCAATAAGTTAACAATATATTAAATTCATAAAGATTAAAGTTATCATTAGTCTTCTTATCCCTCTTGGTGCTCGACCTCGAGTGTATAGTGACTTGCCCTTCAGCGAGGCCCCGATTGCCTTGGCCCTCTGGCACCTATCGTAGAAGCTCTAGTCGGAGGCCCAATAAGCCTACAATTTACATAGGGTGGCATCATTCAGCTAGGAGCTATTGGTATGTCCCTTGTGAATGTTGTGAAACATGTCTCGCAAGTGGTTAGAGGACCTAATCGTCCAAGCTTTTTCAATGGCAGCCTCATCCCTTAGCAGAATCTTAAAGGACCTTTGCATATACAAAACTCAAAACATGACATTAATCAGAAACATACAAATAATATAAATATGATTTTAGCCTAATCAAACAAGTTATAGCATTACCTTCAAGTCCTCCACCACATCTCCTTAACTTCTTGAGAATGTCGCTTTAGGTGGGCCACAACTGATTATTCCTACTCTATATAACCTTTGTAATCCGTGGAAGCCCTCATGAAAATGATTGCAAGTGTTACATAGATGAACCAAATTAAATACAATGACAATATTTTAAATAGCATACACAATCCAAAATTGAACTATATAATAGAAAATATGCATTAACTTAGCAGTCTTTCCCATTGGGCCTAAGCTGGTTAAGCCTACTATCGTTTGGTGCCTGTGCTTATGACCTACCAAAGGAAGCATGGGTCTAATCAGAGGTAGGGCGAGGAGTTGGGCTAGTGGTAGGATTGGGCTGGGGTCATTGCTATGGATAGGGTGTGACTTGGACTAGGGCTTGGAATAGGGTGGAGGGGCCAACATACTCAGGTTGGGTACCATCAGAAATTGAGGGTGGTGGTGGCAAGAATGGTGGTGGAAGTTGTGGCAGAGGTGGTGGTGGATATATCGACCTTCTTAGTCTGTCTACCTTATCCGTCATACTTGAAAAAAATTTAATTTGCATTTACAATTACACAATTCACAAAAGGATATAATTACATATGTAAATTTAGAGTTAATTCAAAACATTGTTGCATATAATATTTAACACCTTAGTTATTCCAAAAGTTAAGGGCTATTTTCATCATCACTTTGTTGTTGACTCATCATCATGAAGAAGTCCATTATCTACATCAACATCACTAATATTATTTATTTAATCATCATGACTTCTCATAGGGTGTTATTTATGTGTAGAGCTATGCGGTTTGGTTAGCCCCTTGACGGACCAATATTAACGGGCGAACCGGACCAGTCGCTTCATAAATGGACTAGCCTTTTGCCTAGTCCTGGCCGCTCGCCTAGGCCCGCAAGTCCGGACCAATCCGCATTTTAGGCCCAACAAGAGCCTCGAACCAACTCGCGGACTTTTTTTCATATTTTTTTAAACTTTTTTTAATATCCTATATTATATATTTATATTTATACTATATATCAAACTACACAAACCCTCATATTTCAACTCTTTTCACATGTTTCTCTGGTCATTACATTAACCATCAAAAGCCAACAGGACCAAACCTACTTCAATTCCTCATCAGGAGAGGGCACAAGTACTCTTTTATTTATTTTTTATTTAATCAACATCATGACTATCACAACACAAACCCACTTAAATTACATGCATTTATTTATATAACCCAAACATTCAAGTAGCAGTGTAGCAACTCAAATTTCACCAACATATATATAGAGAGAAGAAGAAAAGAAAAATTATCAAAAAATACATCACAAAAAATCCTAACCATTCACCTTCATCTTACTATTACAGCCCAAAAATACAACACAAAAAATTATCAAAAACGAAAAAGGAGAGTGAAAATAAGCGTGAGGTGAAGCAGAAAGAGAGAAGAACAACTAAAAGAAGAACACAATGAGGTGAGCGAGAGAGGACGGAGATCGGAGACCGTGACGATGCGTTGAGTGACAAGTCCTGCGGGTGACTCCAAGATCGGAGGCGTTGAGCGACGAGATTGGAGACTTGAGAGTGAGAGTGGGGAGAGGCCCAGGCCGCTTCATGGGCTCTGCTGGCGTGAAAGGTGAGAGGCCGGCGTGAGTGCGTGAAAGGCCGGGCGTGTCTGCGTGACTCGCGTTGGTGAGGCCGTCCACATTTGCGTTGGCGTTGGCGTTCAGCATTGAGGCCGTCGCCATAGCCGCTTGGAGCTTGGAGAGTTTGAAATGGAAATGGAAGAAAACTCTTTTACTCAGCAAGCAACCCTAATAGCTAATTGTTTAGTGTCTTTCACTTTATATCTATTTGGGTTTGGGCCACTTTAGTGTCTTCCGCTAGGCCACTAAAATCTAAGGTCTAAATGTCCCTTCGGCTACTTGGGCTAAGTCCATAACCAGTCTTTTGTCAATTTCTATGCGGGCTGGCGGACTTGCGCAATCCGAGGCCAGGCCGTTAACCCGCAAGCTTGGCCAGCGGATCAAAGTCCACGGGTTGACGGGTTAAAATTTCCTGTCCATTTTCATGCGGGTTGCGAGTTAAACCATTGGTCCAAGGATAGCGGTCCATATACCCAGCTTATTTATGTGTTCAATTATGTCAACTTCTCCAATAGTCAAAGAACGAGGATTTTCAAATTGTCTATATCCATTACTGTCCTTAAAAGACTGAATTGTCTACTTGATAACTTGAAGATTGTCTGTGTCCATTTCTAGCAAGTCCAAGGTCGTTCCAGGAACCTTGAGATCATCTGTATCCATTACTTCTTTAGTGTAAGTCGTCTAATTTAAAGATAATGTTCAAGGTCTATAATCGAATAAATGCAATTCTTAGCCCAATAATTTTTTATCCAACTGAAGTTAACAACTACATTAAATCAATTTTATTCCTTTATCATGTATTCTCTTCATTCATAAAAAAATGTCCATTTTAAATATTTTTCTTTTCTACAAATAAGTATCCAAATTAGAAATCAAAGCAATATTAATTAATTTTTTCCAACTATATCTTTATTAATGGAGGAAAGAGAAGTGAAGGGGAGATAGTAATTAAGAAAAGATAGGAAAATAATAAGAGCAATTTAATAAAATATATTTAAATTATCCCAATATTAATGCTATGCTAATTATTCTTTAATTCATGTGCATATTTATAAGTGGATACTTATTTGTGAATGTAGTAACTAACTTCCAAATATAATTAGTAAGAGTTAATGTTCATTTTAATCTCTAATTTTTTACTCATGAATCATTTTAATCATTGAATTTTAAAATAAGTCAAATTAACTTACATTGTAAATATGAGTCAAATTAGCCCATCATTCCACTTTTATTAAACATTTTATCAATTAAATGATAATGTGTAACGTTAAGTAATATCTTATCATACCACGTGTCATTAAATAGAATGAAGTTTAAAATAACTTATTTTAGTATTTAAAATTACATAAAATTAGACATTTTATAACTTAAAATGAATATTTAAATTACTTATTTTTGGTAATTTTAGGTATCAAAATAAGTCATTATAAACTTTATTATCTTTCAAATGACATCTAGTATGACAAGATATCATTTAACGTTATCTATCATTATTCAATTAATAGAATATTAAATAAGAGTGAATTGATGAACTAATATGACTCACATTTTATAATATCAAGATTATTTTAAAAGTTAGACTAATATGAATATTAACTCTAAGGGTATGTTTGGTTGGAGATAAAAGTAGAGGTAAAATTTCCTTTAGATGAATTTTATATGTAAAATTACATATAATACTCATTTAAGAAAATTTTATCCTCACTTTTACTTTCTAACCAAACACATCCTAATTAGTAAAGTTCCTTTCTATCCCCTTTTGGATCAATTTCTACTACTCTGTTCTGCTAATGAAAAAAATCTCTACAGAGAGTGCAAAAGTGAAAGAATTCCTAAACAGCTCCCATCCTCATCTCTCATGTTCAACTCTCAAGAGAAAGCAGAAGCCGCCGTCGCCCGTCAGGGTGACCCTTCCTCAACCACCACCCCATTCTCACCAGTCACGCCCGCATCTCAATACAACACTGTCCACCACACCATCTCTTTCGTACTCAGCCACCACCGCCGGCGACCGTGCCACCGCCGCTCATCTGACACTATCTCTCACTCCTCCTCTGTCTGTCTCATCAGGTTTTTTGCTTGTTTTGTCCTTTTTTTGTTGTTGTGTTTTTAAAGTTCTCATCTGGTATAGTTAGGCTGTGATTTTTATTATGGTTTTGAAATTCTGATCAGTTTTGAAAAGGAACCATTTTTTGTTAGTAGTGTGTGTTAACTAATTTAATACTTGGACTTTTTTTCATTTGTTAAAAGTTTGTAACTTGTTTCCTGTTTTCAATTAGAAGCTTATTACCCTCTTGTTTCTGCAGATTCAATGGTACTTAGGATTGACCCTTTGAAAATATGAAAGTAATGAGCTTTTCTGGTGGCATTACAAAACCCAGTTTTTTGTTTGCTCAAACTGAAATGCCTATTCTATCATTTGGTCATTCTAAGTTGGGTGCCTCATTGGCTCTTCGGTTGCCACGTAACTGTGTGAGGAGGATGGGGTTAGTTACAAAGCTTCAATATTCTGTTGCGGATAGGACATTGGCTTCTAGTTCTGTGGAGTCGCCGGCATCCAAACCGGAGTCCAGTCCAGTGAGTAGGAGGCGGGGAGGCGGCTCATCGTTATATAGTCGTCCTAGTTTGTCCATACTGAAGAACAATAGGGAGGAAATGCGGGAAAAGGTTTATGAATTCTTGCGGGGAATTGGCATTGTTCCTGATGAGCTTGATGGTCTTGAACTTCCTGTGACAGTTGATGTTATGAGGGAATGCGTAGATTTTCTTCACAGTTTGGGGCTTACAATCGAAGACATTAACAACTATCGACTTGTTCTTGGCTGCAGTGTGAAGAAGAATATGATTCCTGTGCTTGATTATCTTGGTAAATTGGGAGTCAGGAAATCCACATTCACTCAATTTTTGCAGAGATACCCTCAAGTGCTCCATGCTAGTGTGGTTGTAGATCTTGTACCAGTTGTCAAGTATCTTCAGGGGATGGATATAAAGCCCAACGATATTCCTCTTGTTCTTGAGAGGTACCCTGAAGTGTTGGGATTCAGGCTTGAGGGAACCATGAGCACATCAGTTGCTTATTTGGTTCGAATTGGCGTATCAAGAAGGGAAATTGGAGGTGTCTTAACTAGATACCCAGAGATTTTAGGGATGCGAGTTGGTAGAATCATCAAGCCTTTCGTGGAATGTCTGGAAAGCCTAGGAATTCCAAGGTTGGCTATTGCTAGATTGATAGAGGAAAGACCTTATATTCTTGGATTTGGGCTGGACGAGAAGGTGAAGCCAAATGTGAAATCCCTTGAAGAGTTTAATGTTAGGCAAGCATCACTTCCCTCTATAATCGCTCAGTATCCTGACATCATTGGAGCTGACTTAAAGCCAAAGCTTGTCGATCAGAGAAATTTACTCAACTCTGTACTTGGTGTGGACCCTGAGGGTTTTGGCAGAGTTGTTGAGAAGATGCCGCAGGTAGTTAGCCTCAGTTGTGAACCTATGCTGAAGCACATTGATTTTCTTAAGGATTCTGGATTTTCCTTGGAGCAAATGAGGAAGATGATTGCTGGATGCCCTCAGCTTCTTGCTTTAAACATTGACATCATGAAACTTAGCTTTGATTACTTCCAAATGGAGGTGAAGAGGCCTTTGGAAGACTTGGTTATTTTCCCAGCATTCTTCACATATGGTTTGGAGTCAACTGTAAAACCTAGGCATAAGGTGGATGCTAAGAGAGGATTAAAGTGTTCTCTTGCATGGATGCTTAATTGCTCTGATGAGAAATTTGAGCAGCGAATGGATTATGACACCATTGACATGGAAGAGATGGAAATGGAACCATCATTTGACATGAATTCAATGATGCAACCAAGGGATGACAAGTCAGATTCTGATTATGAAGACAGTGGTGATGATGGTTAGGAATGATGGCATTTCCTCAATAACTAGTCTACCAGGGACAATTTTGTTTCTCTCTTGTATGACATTAATTGCTGAGGGTATCATTGCTATGCTATCGAAAAGGTAAATTATTACATTTTGCGAGTGTTTGTATCGTTATATGCTTGTATTTGATGTGATATTCAGTATAGTACTTTAATGCTTTGAGATTCTACCTCCTATTTGATTCTACACACTGCAATTTGTTTGTTTTTTGGATAAAGGAAGACATTTATTGAGATGAATAGAAATCATGCAGGGTGATCTTAATATCATCTATAATATTCATAGTAATAAAATTATATGGAATTGTGGATGAGAAGCTGACTCAATGATTAAGCATTAAAAATATGGGAGTGATTATAATCCTTTTATTCAAATGGAGAACCGTCACACTCTCCTCAAACTTCCATTCACCTTTGTTTATTTATTTTATTCTCTTTGAATTATCTACAAGTTTAAATTAAAAAGGAAAAAGTTCTGGAAAATTTAGATGACCTTCTTCATGTATTTGGCATGTAATGCCTAAAAAGAACGAATCTCACTGTAATATGTATGCCACTATATCTTCTTAGCTTCTCTGTAATTGATATGTCAACCTCTATAATGTGTAGGCCACTTTACCTTTCTGGGTTCTTAGTGGCCATGCATGTGAACCTCTGTGTAGGCCACTTTACCTTTCTGGGTTCTTAGTGGCCATGCATGTCAACCTCTGATGAAAGGCTGAGGAGTGGCATCAGCCAAGTTTGTTGTTTGTGCTCATGCACGAGTATCCTTTGTTGACTTTAGGCATGCTTGTTATTGAATATCCTTTGTTTCTTTGCATTGTTTGGTCTTCAAAATTTCATGTACACAGTATGTTATCATGGAGTAGAAGTGATCGTTTCACTTTCTATGCTAATGCTGTTACTTAGTTGCAAACTTGCTATCATCACACATACCTCCTATTTGTAGCTCATTTTCTGGTTTTCATTTCATGCTTGAATGTTTATATGCATCACATTCCTTTTCTTGCTTTCCAGCTATCCTGACATAACAAGAACCACAGTGACATGTTCAGCTCCTGGCTACCAGCTTAGCTAAATGTTCAAAAGGTAAAGGGTACCCAGATGTTCATGAATAGAAGATAATGAGTTTTCTCCCATCCCTTTTGGCTTGTTCATAGTGTTAAATTTTTATTTGGCAGAAAAGGCCCTGCATAGAGGTTACCATTACCTCTCTCCTGTGCTTGTGTATCTGTAAAGAAGTATGTCTTGCATCTGTTTCTTCCTTGCCAGTACTAAGTGAACCTGGCAAAAAAGGAATATCAATGCCAATTTAATTCCATTTGTATATTGCAATTTGCATAATATAATAATGGAAATGTCTAGAAGATCCCTTCAACTTTGGCTCATGCTCACTTTGCTCCTATTTCTTTAAAACCTTGTAAAATCATTTTTAAATTTTTTTGATGTGTGCACATTACTACAGCAATGCTAATAGGTGTTATTTTTTCTACATGAAAAGTCTAAAATAATCCTTTAAATTTTTTTTTTATCAATATGCACTTTTATCTAATTAGTTTTTAATATTTGAGGTTTCCTAATGAAATTATTGAGTTCACACATGTAATTTTCTGTCAAAAAACAAATATTTGTTATCGAATTGTTGTAATGTTGTAATGTGCACATATAAAATAGTTTAAATATTGTTTGGTCATTAAAGTTAAGAATCAATTCTTGCTTTTAAAATTAATTTTGGGAGAAGTAAAAATTTCTTATTTTATGTCAAAATCATCTTTAAAGGAATTACTAATCACAAACCACTTTTCTTTAAAATTAATTTTAACAAAATCAATACTGACATAATTAATTCTATTTAAAATCAATTTTACAAAAGTAGAATCAAACACACATAGTTGGTTAGATTAAATTGCTGAAGTATCTTATTTTATGGAAAGTAACTGGTTTGGCTTGATTTTTAAATTTTTTTTTTACGTATTATATATGCAAATCAACATCTATGTCTATATCTTACAAAATTTGAATTCTGAAATTACTATTATATTATTCTCACATCTCAATTTATTATTTTATATTTTAGTTGGATATAGTTTATATTTATCTAATAATTTTGATTATATATATGATTTTTTTCGAATTTTTTTTATACACAAATTCCTAGTGTAATATAATTTATTGGAGTTATAAATTTGTAAGATTTTTAAAATTGTTGATAATTATTTTAAGAGGAAATAACTTTTTTGATCTTAATAATTTTAATTTGACACCAATTTGATGCTAATAAATTTGTTGACAACAATTTAGTAAAAATATTTTTAGTTTTTATATCAATTTAGGGCTTTTTGACTGGTGTACTGCAATTTTGAAAATTATTTATTGATATAAGGTTGTTTGAAAATTACTAACATCTTTAGGGTGGTTTTCATCATGTTGGCAGACATCTTGAATTTTTTATTATAAAGTAGTGTCATTACTTCATTATGCACCGTTAATGGTGATGGGTGAAAACACACTACTCTCTATAGGCTGGCACGTGGTAGCCTCTGGTCTTTTTGTGACTCTCTTCCATCATATATATTTAAACTTATTTAAAAATCTTTATTTATATATACATACTAAAAGACTTAATAAGAGTTTAAGTAGTAACATGTCCCATGAAACTTAGATATTTATGATTTAGATAACTTTTCTTTTGGTGTTTGATTTAGATATCTTTCATTGTCTTTTGTGAAATTTAAGTGCTGTTTTGGTAATATTATAATATATTTTTCATAAATATGCATCTTTTTTAATGTAGATTGTATTGGTTGAATTAGAAATTTGCTTCATTGTCCTCGTTATTGGTCCCCTAGATATCTGCAAGTTTATATAAAAGAAAAAAATCACACATCATCAATAGAGAGAATATTAATTTAAAAAACAAAAAAACACTCTTAGACTTAAATAAAACATACATAACTATCCACAATCCATTATAACACTACAAAAACAACACAGCATAAATTGAAAATGAAAATACATGATTCAAATATGATAAAAGATAATTAGAAATATCCAAATCATAATTAACTAAGATCATGAGGCGTGTTAGTGCTTATATTCTTATTAATATTTTTTTGAAATTAAATAAATTTATATAAATAGGGTGGAAGAGAGTCACAAGAATGTTGTAGGCTTACGTGTCATCTGATGAGTGACTCTATTTGTAGTAGCACCACTCACCAAGTGTTGCCACATGCCAGACTATAGAGAATGGTGCATTTTCACCTAGCACAATTAGTGATGCATGATGAAGTAGCTCCACTACTTTACAATTAAAAAAAATTGAGATAACTGCCAACATAACAAAAACCACCCTAGACATGTTAATTATTTTCAAACAACCTTATATTAGTAAATAGTTTTTAAAATTGCACTACATTGGTGAAAAAGCCCCTTAGAAATGTAATTTAGTTAGGAATATTTTTAAGATCGTCTACCAAACATGAGAATCTTACATTATTATGATCACATTCTAGAATGTTAAAAATTCCATCTATCAAACTTCCTAAGCAATTGTTTGGATTGAGAGAAAATGGGTGGAGAGAAAATAAGAGGAGACAAAATTGGTGGATTAAGGAGTTTTTTCTTGTTTAGTTGAGGAGAGAAAAAAAATATGGGATCCGCAAAAAGGTTTTCCTCCAAAAAAAAATGGGACAACATGGAAAAAGTGAATCCAAAAGGTGTTAAATTACGAATATAATCTTGAATGTAAAATAAAATAGAAGGACAAAAAATTCATTTAGATATAATCATATTTTCTTTCCTCTCATTTTAATATCAAATCAAACAACAAGAAAGAAAACATAATTTTCTCTTCATTTTCTTTTCCTCAGTTTCTTTCCTCTTATTTTCTCTTTTCATCCAAACAAACCAAGAGTATGTTTGAAATAGATGTGTGTACAATCTTGACTGAAAAGATATGAACTTAGCTCACATTTATAGAAAAATTAAATTATGACTTTTATCTACTCAACATTAGTTAAAATGGAACAAAATCTTAAACAAATATTACCCTTAAGTGGTAGGTAAATATTTTCTAACCTTCTATTTGTTTAGGGATAAAATGAGAGGCTGAGAAATGTTTGGGAATAAAATAGTCATTGTTAAGGATGGTAGTTGCTACTCTACTCTCTGGGTATTTGCCTTGCTAGACTTGCTCGACTGGTTTTAAATTCGTTTCACACTTGGGGGTAAGTATGGGGTGAGTTTTGTATGTAGGGTAGGTTAGGGTCTAAGATGCACCCCATACAAATAGTTAAAAGTATAATCATAAGGATTTAATTGCCACGTACCTAGTGTAAAATATTTTTACACCATACAATCATGTATTGTCATATAAATCTTGATAGTTAGCTTTTATACTCACTACATGAAAAGTAATCCAAATGAAATATTTTGATGGATAATGATATAAAATAGTTTTACACAGTTAATACATCAAAATTAAACTCTAATAATATATATACACACAAATACACATATGTATTTGAAATGTCGAAACCCTAATATCCTAATCCTATATACAATATATAAATGGGATTTCCATTCATAACTAGCTTTAGTCTCTCTTTATTATATTGAGTTGTTTTTTCATTTAGTTCATTATATTAAATTCATCACTACCTTTAATTTATTTTTTTTAAAAATAAAATATCTATTTTAAAATTCATACTAAGAAAAATGTGGATCAATACACTAGTGTTAATAAGTTAAATTACTTATTAATACTATTATAAAATTATTTATTTAATTTTTAATAAATATTTAAATATCAAAATAAAATAATATTTTTATTCTTTATTACAATAAATATATATCCCATTTAATATAACTCACATGTTATTTTCTTTATTTAAATATGCAAAGAGAAAATACCATATTTCTCTTCTATTTATTTATTTTATTTTTTCTTATTTCCTTTTTCTTCAAAGATGGCAAGATTTGTCCTTGAACTTCTTGCTTGACTAATTAGGGTGAAGTGGCATTCAAATTTTAAAAATTCATATTGACATAGTATATTCAGTTATTACACTTCAAACTTCTTTACTCTATTATGTAAACGATCAATAATTTTGCAATAAATGCTCAAGATAATGACAAGGCTTAAATCTCTTTTTAGTTTCTAAAAAATCAACAAATTTTGGTTTTGGTCTATGAAAATTTTTTTATTTGGTTTTGGTTCAAATTTTTTCAAATCTATTTGGTTTTAGTCTCTAAAATTAGTTTGTCTCTATTAAATATTGAGTTGGTTAAGAAAAAATCACGTTATCTAGTCCTATGTGATAGCTACTAGTTACATGTGACACATCATAATCATGTGTCAAAATCCTATTATAAAATGAGTTGTTAAGTCCAATGAGATATACTAATAAGTTTGGTCTCATGAGTTATTGAGTGAGAAATTTGACACACAAGATCATGACGTGGCACATATAATTATTGATAACCATATAGGAATGGATAATGTGTCTTTCCTCACCTAACCCAGTATTTAACTAATTTTGGGGACTAAGATCAAATAATTTTAAAAATATTTGGACTAAAATCAAACAATTTTTTTTTCAGAGACCAAAACCAAAACCCATTAGTATTTTTAGGAACCAAAAAGATATTTAACCCTAATGACAACTTTTTTTTCCTGATAAAATTATGACAACGATTAAAAAACAAATATTTTACATGAATTGGGGAATTAAGAATTTGTTAACAAAATATTGAAAAATACCCTTTCTAAAAAAAGAATTTGTTAACAAAAATATTGAAAAAAAAACCCTTTACAATCAATTTAGC
This sequence comes from Dalbergia oliveri, assembly GCA_030441495.1. Lineage (NCBI taxonomy): Eukaryota > Viridiplantae > Streptophyta > Magnoliopsida > Fabales > Fabaceae > Dalbergia > Dalbergia oliveri. Next base: position 36,913,718 of record JAMLFY010000001.1, on the reverse strand, counting down.
GTAACTCTTGAAAGAATTATAAATCAAAAGTGGTACAATCAATTAGGACTTACCGATCAATCATCTCTTCTTTTCATCAGAACAATTTGTCAAATTTGCTTCCTCTAATAAAACTTTAACATCAACATCAAGAGCATCTATATGTTCTAGTCCATCCCCAATATAATGTATAAGAGTCTATTTGAAGTTTTTTTTTTAATCTTAACAGTGAAATGGTGAAAAATATACAATTTTGATTCATGTTTATAAAAATGCGATGACTTTTTTTTTCCACTCAAAATTGGTTAAAATTGAAAAAAATCTTAAATCGATATACCTTAACATGATAGGCAAACGTTTTCTACCTGACAAAAAATGAGGGGATGAAAAAGATGAGGTAATTAAATGAGCCATCGTACGTAGTATTTCCTGATTTCCTGTGTGTTTAGTTAACCCAGAAAAAAAAAAAAAGGGGGGGGGGGTTGAAAAAAAAATAAGGGGTGCACTTTTAATTTTTTTTTTCTCTCTTTTGATTATGTACGCGGCATACAGGAGTAAAAAAAACTTGAATGAACTTGGTACGCCAACAGAAGAATAAAAATATTTAAGTATTAATAAAGTTTGAGTGTTTTATTAAATTTATTTTTATTTAAAACTAGTATTGTCAACATAAACTTTGTAATTAAAATTTTAACAAATTAAATTTCTTAATATTACTATTATAAATTATTTATATATTAAATTTATAAGATACTACATGATAAGAATATATATCTTTTCAATATAACCCTTATTTTTCTTTCTTCTTGTTCTTCCTCGTCCAAACACTTTTAAAGGAAGAAAAGAAAATCACTTTCCTTTTATTTTATTTTCTCTTTCAATTCAAACTAACTACAAATTAAAAAAAAAAAAAGGCGAGGTTTGTCCTTAGACTTCTTGCTTGACAGCTTGAGTAATTAAGGTGAGGTGACGTTCAAATTTTTCTAAAAACCAATTGATATATTATATTCAAATTTGCCTATTCAAACCTCTTAGTCTATCTTTCAACGATCAATAATTCTGCAAAATAAATGCTTATGATAATGATAACTTTTTTTGTTTTTTTTTCCTGAGAAAATGATGACAACTATTAAAAACAAATACCCCATATTGATTGGGGCATCAAGAGATTGTTGAACTAAAACGATTGGGAAACCCGTTCACACTCCGTGTAGTATCAACTAGTGGTAATGTGTTATTGTTGATATCAATTTTCAGCGATCGCTCTTCAATATTTTAAGTTTACAACTATGGACCTATGGCATGTCAAGACTTCATCAATGACAACTGCAAATCGTGTTCTACCATCATTAGTTGTCTAATTAGAGTCATGACTGGCGCAATTCCATTTAACAAATAACAGAAAAAAGACCAACCACTGAAGGATGCAGAAGGTCCAACCACAGGGTCATAAAAAAGGAGATAAAGAAATAGTCAAATTGTTTTAAATTCAACACGTCAAATGACGACCACTAAAAAAATTGTACATTTGTCTGCAATATTGACGAGGGGAGAAGTGGTCAAAATAATTTTCTATCTACCTGTCACATGTTTAGAAGTTCAATAGGTCAAATAATGACTTCGACAAATCTCTAGAATGGATTTTTATATTTTTTGATATTATACTCATTTTGCATTATAAATATGACACTGCTCAGACACTCTTCATTACAATATAACAGGGAATATATAGATTCAAGCGATATAAATTGAGATATGTTAGGTAATGGAAATAAAATAAATATAAAAACAAACTCTTTTACTAGAGAAAATAATATAAGAAGAAAAATAATATAAAAGCCTCAATTGTCTTTATTCATCATTTCTATAAGGAGTTCCAAAATATTTCACTAAATATATGAGATTCTTAATCTAAACATAATTCAAACTGAGTCTAGTGAGATTTTTATTTTGTTGGGCTACGAAAGTAAAAGAAATACAAAAATAAACTCGTTCTCACTGGAAAAAACAACACAAGAAGAAAAATAATATAAAAGAGATAAATTTAACATGGTTTAACCTTAAATGTCTACATCCATGACCCCATAGGGAGTTTCAAAATCTTTCCTAAAAGCTATCCATATAGATCACTTCCACTTTTGAAGGATATCTAACTCAAACAACCAAAAACCATAAATATAGGCCAACACTCTTGTGAGACTTCCACTTCTTCTCAATGTGGGACTTTAGATTAAATCCCAACAAATCATTCCCTTAATCCAAAGTTATGCCAAAACTGGCTATAACAATTGTCTCTACAAACGTTTTTCTTGCAAAAAACATGTCTTTCACAGTATTCACAATGTTGTAAACAAGAGTCATACATGTTTTTTCACTTGTACGCCTACACACGAAACACGCCATTTGACCTTCGCGTTGCCAAGAAGACCTTTGATACAAGCTCTCTTCACTTGCACTGTCGCTGTCACAGAACGTTGCTCACAGAACACACCATCTGATCTCCACATTGCCAGGAAGACTTTTCGATATAAGGGGTCCCATAAATCCAAAAACTACCATTCTAACCAATGCTCGACTAAGCCCAACTGAACAAAACCATGGGCTCTGATACCATTTGTTGGGAAGCAAAAACAAAAGGAATACAAACACAAACTCTTTCTCACGAGAGGAAACAACACAAGAAAAATAATATAAAGAAAATAAAATTTAACATGGTTCATATTAGATGGCACAGAGAAAACAAAGAGGGAAACCATAGTCTAAGATAAACTCATTGTATATTTTCTGAATGTGAACAAAATGATTCATTGATGTGAAAAGAAAAGTTATACAGAGCATATATACATGCAAGGAAAGCTAGAAAAGGAAAAATTATTGCTAGTTATAGCTGGAAAATGAAACTGAATCTAACTAATTAAACGGACAATTCAGCTGAGTTAAGCTAGTGTAGTTGCTTGTGAGTGAGAATTATGTTATTCCTTCTTCTAATACCCCCGCAAGCTGAGGAGTAAAGGTTCTTCATTCCCAGCTTGAGCAAAGTCGATCCAAAGACGAGAGCCTAGAAAGGCCTGAGTGTAGATAGCTAAATGAGAAGAGGCAAGAACAGGAAGCAACTTGAGAACCCTTGTTGAAGCTTGTCGCGAAGGATGTGACAGTCTATCTCTATGTGCTTTGTGCGCTCATGGAAAACGGGGTTGGTAGGTGAAGCTGATCGGTTGTCACAATAAAGTCCTGGCTTAGAGGAAAGAGAGATGCCTAAGTCATCAAGTAACAGCCATGAATCTCATAGGTGGTGGCGGCAAGAGCATTCCTGCTTCGGAGGAGCAGGGAACTGTAGCTTGTTTCTTGGATTTCCAAGATATAGAGAATCTCCAAGATAAATAGCAAAGCCGTGATTGACCTACAAGACTCAGGGCATTTGGGCTAGTCAGAGTTGCTAAAAGCATGGATGGAAAGAGCGAAGGAGGGAAAGAAAAAACCAAAGCCAGGGGCTCCCTTAAGATAGTGTACGACACGAAGTGCAGCTTGCCAATGCACTTGAGTGGGCTAGACATGTATTGACTGAGCTTGAACGACGAAGCTTAGATCTAGACGAGTAGTGGTCAAGTAAAGAAGACGACCAACCAATCAACGATAGGTGACAGCATTAGGAAGGGGTTCCCAATGGAGATGAGGCGTGTCCTCCAATCAATTAGGCTTGGAGGAGGCTCCAGCCTAATAAACTCGTGTCTAAAAGGATGTCGAGGGCATATTTGCATGAGAAACGCATAGGCCAAGGGAACTTCATGCAACTTCAAGGCCCGTAATGAATTTGAGGATGCCCAAGTCTTTGATTCAAAAGGTGGAGTCCAACAATTTCTTAACACAAGTGATCTCCTCCAACCTGTCACCAACCATAATGATATCATCAATGTACACGAGAAGGGCAGTGAAAAGTGCGTAGTCCAGTGAGTGAAGAGTGAATGATCAGTGGATGATTGCTTATAACCAACATCAACAAGGAAGCTGAAGGCATGCAACCTCCTGGCGACTCGCTTATTTGAGGCCATATAGAGAACGTTGCAATTTACATACCTGATTGGATTTGGTGGATGGGAAAACCGGAGGAAGGTACATGTAGACCTCCTCATCAAGAGAGCCATGGACGGGGGCATTATTGACGTCGCATTGGTGTATATGCCATACACAAAGAGAAGCCAAGGCCAGAAGGACACACACAGTTGTCATTTTGGCAATTAGTAAAAAGGTGTCTAAGTAGTCAAGGCCCTCTATTTGGGTGTAACTCATTGCAATGAGGCGAGCTTTGTAGCACTCAATGGTGTCATCGATATTGTATTTAATGCTGTAAATGCATTTACAACCTATGAGGGACTTGCCACAAGGAAGATCGGTGACAACGTTGGTTTGGTTAGCCTCTAGAGCACGAATTTCATCTTACATAGCTCGAACCTAGCATTCAAACTTGGAAGCTTTAGAATAAGAATGTGGTTTTGGGGTGGAAAAAATGGCAAGGACAAAGGACTTGTATGTGGGAGAAAAATAATCATATGATATATAAGAGGATAAGGGGTATAGTGCATTACAGGAGACTGAGGAGGGATTGGTAGTAGTTAGGGAGCAGTGGAAGTCTTGTAAATATTGGGGGCAATGGTGAGGTCTGTGGAGTACCGAGAGGATGGGTTGTGTGGGAAGAGGGTAAGGCGTGTCAATGGGTTATAGAGATAGAAAGGTGGTGTGTGTTGGAGTGGTTGAGGTAGGGAAACGGGGATGGTGTGGTGGGAGGGAAAGTATATGAGTGACTAGCTGGAAGAGTGTCAAAGATGGAAGGATTTGGTAATGGTAGTTGAGTTTGAGGGACATTGTCAAGTTGGGAGAGAAGGTGGGGTGATCCATGGGATATGGAAAGGAAATCATAGGATAGAGCATGGGTAGGAGTAGATGAGTGATAGGGAAAAGTAGACTCATAAAATTGGACATCTCAAGAAATAGTTATTCTAGATTCCTCTAGAATGTAGATTGTAAACAATGAAGCCTTTAGTATGACTTGGAGAGCCAAGGAAAATACATTTTGAAGCATGAGCATCAAACTTGTTTCAGGATGATGTTAAAGTGCTCAGAAATAGAGGCATCCAAAAACTTTGAGGTCTTCAAAGGATTGGTCTTGGTTGCAGAGTTTGGAAAATAGAAGATCATTGTTAATCACTGGTGAAGGAATGCGGTTTATGATGTGGATGATATGCAATATGGCATAAGACCAGAAAATTAGGGGAATGTTGGATTGAAATAAAAGGGCATGAGCAACAGCAAGTATGTGTTGGTGTTTGTACTCAACAACACCATTTTATTGTGGGGTTTCCACATAGGAGGTTTGGCAATTATTCCTAAGGATTGGTAAAAAAATTTTCATTATGAATTCTGGTCCATTATCATTGCGAACTATTTTTATTGTGGTGTTGAATTGATTTTGAATCAAGTGGATGAAGTTTTGTAGTTGATGTGAATCTTCACTCTTGGTCTTTAACAAAAATATCCAAGTAAATCTTGAAAAGTCATATACTATATTTAGAAAATATCGATGGTCATGAATTGAGGAGATGGAGTATGGTCCCCATGTGTCTACATGAATAAGATCAAATGTTGCATTTTGAATAGTGTGACTAATAGGAAAAGTTAAATACTTTTGCTTAGCTAAATGACATGTATCATACACATCAAATGGACAAGGTTTTACAACAGAAATTTTATTGTGTAAGGTGAGAAGTCTTTGATGAGAGAGGTGTCTTAATCTATAGTGCCATAGGGGGAATGGTGCATTAATGGCAGAATAGCTAACAAATGGTAGGGCTAAAGGTTGAAGGGGTATGGCAAGGAACTTGTCCAAGCTTCCAACTGGTTTAACTATACCAATCATGCTCGAAAAAGTCTTGTCTTGAATAATGCAATCATCATCAACAAATGTTTATCTATATTAAAGAGACTTGACAATTTTGTTGACTGAAATCAAATTGAAGCAAAATTGACAGACATATAAAATGTTGTTGAGATAAAATTCGTTTGAAAAATGAACTTGACCTGAAAAATGAGCAAAAATAGTTTGGCCATTTGGTAAACACAGGGAAGGTTTGATTTTGTGGAAAATAGTATATTGGGACAAAGAAACACAAATATGATCACTAGCTCCCAATTCAAGGACCAGAGGTTAGGGGGAAGATGTTAACATTTGATTTGTGAGTGGAATTAGGAGGGAAATGGCATTAAGAGTATGGACAATTGGTTCTGAAGCTTCTTTGTTTGTTTGCTGAATCAAGCTAAGCAAGGCGGCACTTGAGGGGTGAAACCAAAGTTCTGAGTTGGCATTGATTCTTCTTGTGGAAGTTCCTTACCGATTATGGTTGGTGTTGTTTCTACATTGCTTACAACATGTTGGAAATTCGGATTCTTGAACTTAAAGTCTTGAGGGAAACCATGCTTGTAAAAGCAGGTATCAATTGTGTGGCCATACTTGCCACAACAAGTGCAAATCTTGACTCCTTAACAGATCTTCCTCCAAAGAAACACGCAGCCTTTGCCATTGGCCATGGGAGCTTTGCCACGACCAAAGTATAGCGGGCTTTAGAATGGAATCAACAGCATTAATTCGCATGCCATTGCCTGAAAGTTGCTTTTCTTGTTGAGAAACCATGGCAAATACTTTGCCAATGGATGGAATTGGATCTAGCATGAGTATTTGAGTTCGTACATTGGAAAATGGTTCATTCAAACCTTTTAAATATTGAATCACTTTATCATGAGTACGCCTTGTTTTATATTCCTCTAGAACATCACAAGAACAACAAATTTGGCACTTAGAGTATAGATCTAGCCTAAAGTTATCAAGTTCATCCCAAAGAATGCGCAACTGAGTGAAATAATTCATCACAAATAATTCTCCTTGCTGTATGCTATAGATTTCTCTTTTAAGATCATAGATTCTAAGTAAATCAACTTGAAAGAACCTAGTTTTCATATCCTTCCAGATTTCATGTGCATCCGTCATGAAAATAATGGTTTGGTGTATTTGAGTGGAAATTGACCTCGAAATCCATATGAGACAACCATGTTATTGCATCGTTTCCAAGTTGAATGAAGAGGATTATCCATCGAAGGCTCAGAAACCGTGCCATCAATAAATTCCAATTTGTTCTTCATGATCAAAGCCGCGGTCATCGAGCGGCTCCAGGTGTTGTCATTTGATACATCGAAACGAAGAAACCATCACGATTGAAGGACTTTCACGAGGATGAAAATAATATGGTGGATTTGGATCCAAAGCTGGATCGGTGGAATGTCGAGGAGGAATAGAGTTGGTGGATGAAAAATTGTCGTTGGAATCCATGGAGGAAGAGTAACGCGGTGGCAAAGGTGGAGAGCAATTTCTCAGAGCTCTAATACCATATCAGATGGCACAAAGAAAACAAAGAGAGAAACTATAGTTTGAGATAACTCATTGTATATTTTTTGAATGTGAACAGAATGATTCATTGATGTGAAAAGAGAAGTTATACAGAGTATATATACATCCAAGGAAAGCTAGAAAGAGCGGGAAAATTAGTTGCTAGTTACAATTGGCAAATGAAACTGAATCTAACTAACTAAACAGACAATTGAGCTGAGTTAGGCTAGTGTAGTTGTTTGTGAGTGAGAATTAAGTTATTCCTTCTTTTGTTAGTTCAGCCTCAAATGTCTACGACCATGATCCCTATAAGGAGTTAGCCTATATATATGGCTTTTGGCTGTTTCGGTTAGATATCCTCTAAAAGTGAGTCGTTAGATATCCTCAAAAGTGAGAGTGATCTATATTGATAGTTTTTAGGAGCTACTTATGTGATGAAATATTTGTAATTTCAGCCATTTAAAAGTTGTAGATAGTGAAAGATTTTGGAACTCTTTATAAGGACATGGATGCAGGTTAAAGCTGAATCACGTTAAATTTTGTCTCATTTATATTATTTTTCTTCTTGTATTGTTTTTTCATTTTGGAACTCCTTATAAGAGTCGTAAATATATATAATTTATTTTTTTAATTCTTTTGCTTTCTCAACCCAACAAAATAAAAATCTCATCGGACTTAATTTGAATTATGTTTAGATTAAGAATTTTCCTCATGACCTTCTGATGTAAAGGACATACTAGTTTTTTTTTCAACAAACATGTGCTGCGAGGTTCCTTCTAAAGTCTAAATCGATGTTGAATCTTTTATTGTCCGCCATTTTTCCTTCATTAAATAGTAGAAATATCTACTATACAATAATTAAGCTACTGTGCTTAAATAATTAACACCCGCTATAAAACGGGATTAAGCCTCAAGAATTTGAAGGAGACTTGAGATTCGAGAATGCACGACTGGTCAAGGGAGAAAGATTCTTCAATTTTTAAAAATCTCACCATTAAAAAGGAATTAATGATTCCTAAGAAAAAATTTCGTGAAAAATATAAATATGAATGTGTATGAGTGGTTTTACAAACCAAATGCTACGGAGAATTTAATCGAAACCAATCAATTCCATTGCACCAATCCGTAAAATTAGGTGGGTTCAACATAAAATTTTTTATACATATTTAAATTAATACATGACCAGCTTAACCTGTGAATTAAATGAGCCAATCCTTCATTCGATTAATCTATTTTTATGCATTTATTTGTTTTTTAAATTTAAATTAAACTGCTTTATAAATTATAATATCTAAGTTTATGATTAATATCTAATTTTTTTTATTTATTTTTGTATTTTCATAATTTTTTATTAAAAAGTTTAACGGGTTGGCTCATGCTCGTTTGAATTCACGAGTCAATCTTAAACAAATCAAATTGTTATCATACTAACTTAACCAGTTTAAATTTATTTAATTCACAGGCCTAGAGATAGGATGGGTCGATTGTTTAATACCCCTAAAAACATTTTAAAAAAATAACATGTGCATTTTATTTTATTTTTTTATTGAAATGACACATATAATTTCATTTTAAAAATGTAGAACAAAATACCACTTTATCTCCTCAACTATAAACTTAAATAATAGAAAATTTATACCATTTGTCATATACTACTAAAATTTAATTAAACAACAACAATTTCTATTTAGGGTGTATTTGATTGGGTTAATTTTCATAAATGAATGATATGCATAAATTTATATATGAATTCACTTATAAAAAAAATTATTTCATTTTTGTTCCCGATTAAATCAAAGAGTGAAATCTTTGCTAGCTCTGTAGTTAGGTCATTAAATTTGTATAGCTTTAATTATTAATTATAAACTACTACTTCTAGCTTTAATACTTTCATTAACAACGAAATAAAAACACCTTAACAAAACTTGTAATAACATAAGTGAATAGCTATTTAATGATAAAAATTCTTATATGAACATAAATATAAGAAAAAATTTGTAGGCACATTTATAAAAAAAAGGTATAAAATTTTTAAATAGGTGGATATATATTTAATAAAATTAACAAGATTTTTCTATGTTATGAGTGTGTCTAAACGGACTGACAGAACACTGATATGGAGTGTTACGTGTGAGGCAGGTCAAACATAAACCCACGGCACAGTGTTTCCAAATGTAACCGTCAACTCATATCAGACCCATCAAACAACTGCGCACACAAAACAAACGCAAGAGAAAAACATTTGAAAATGCCACAAAATGGGACAAGCCACGTTCACTTTTCAACACACAAAAAGCTCACCCCTCCCCTCTCTTTCCATTCTCAAACTCAAAAATATGTTGCTACATTATAAAAAACACAAAAGAAAATCCCTGGCTCCTTTCTTTTCTTTGCTTCTCCCCTCTACCCTCACTTTCTTCGTTTTGTTTTCTTTTGCTCACTTTCTTTCCCTCTCTCTCGCTTTTTTTTTTTTTTTTCTTCTTTTCTCTTTTATATTTTTTTTCGGGCGTCCCTCTTTCTAGTTTGGATTAGAGTTGTGGGTTGGGTCTTTTGACTCTTTTCCCTCTCTCTCTCTGTCTCTCTCTCACACACACACTCACTTTGCCGGAAAATCCTCTCGCAGATTTTCCCTCCTGCCAAACACAAACAGCCTAAAAAAAAAAAAAAAATCAAACAAGAAACACGGAAAAGAAGAGAGAAAACAGTGGCGCAAGTCAAATGTGATGGGAAGCGGAGTCTCTACCCTGTGCTCCTGCCTCGCCGAACCGGCGGCGAACCGGACCAACGAACCGGACAACCAGGATGTGATCTTCGCGGCCACCGAGCCACTGGACGAAACCCTAGGCCACTCCTTCTGCTACGTGAGATCCTCCGCCCGCTTCCTCTCTCCCACCCACTCCGATCGCTTCGTCTCCCCGTCGACCTCCCTCCGCTTCTCCCCGACCCACGACCCGCTCCCAAGACCCGACCCGACCCGCCCGAGACGGGCTTCAAGGCCATTTCTGGAGCCTCCGTCAGCGCCAACAGCTCCGTCCCGAGGGCCGTTATTCAGTTAGACGAAGAGGCCGCCGATTGCACATCGAGCAGAGGACCAGCTGGGGGGACCGTTGTGAACGGTTTCGAGAGCACCTCGTTGTTTAGCGCCTTACCACTCCAGCCAGTTCCCCGCGGGGGCGAACCTTCTGGAGCCTTCGAGAGGGAGGATTCTTCCTCTCCGGCCCAATCGAGAGCGGCGCGCTCTCCGGCCCGCTCAACTCTGGCGGCGGCGCGGCCGAAGGAGCCGCCGGCGGTGGTGTTCCGTTCTCGGCGCCGCTTGGAGGGGTATACGTGAGGAAGAAGAGGAAGAAGGGCGTGTCGGGGCTCAGGAAGGCGTTTCAGCGGAGTGCGCCGGAGAAGAAGCAGCCGTGGGTGGTTCCGGTGCTGAACTTCGTCGGGAGGAAGGAGGTTCCGGCGGGCGAGGGGACGGCGGTTCCGGCGGCGGCGGAGGTGGATGCGGGGCCGAGAGGAGAGAGCAATGTGCAGTGGGCGCTGGGGAAGGCCGGCGAGGATAGGGTCCACGTGGTGGTGTCGGAGGAGCAAGGGTGGCTGTTCGTTGGGATTTACGACGGTTTCAACGGCCCCGACGCGCCGGAGTTCCTGATGGGCCACCTCTACCGCGCCGTCCACAACGAGCTCCAGGGATTGTTCTGGGAAGCAGAAGGCGCAGAAGATAGTAACGATTCGAGTGTTCCCGCAGCTGAAACTGCAGTGGTTGGTGATGGTGCTGCTGAGGTGAAGAACAGTGAGGGAGATGCCGGAGGAGAAGACTCGAGTTCTCGCTCTGCGGCGGCGGTGGTGAAGAAGGTGACGTTTCAGGCGGATGGAACGGAGAGCAGGAGGCGCAGGCTGTGGGAGTTTCTCGCTGAGGACCCGGAAGACGGCCTTGACCTTTCGGGGTCTGATAGGTTCGCGTTTTCTGTCGATGATGCTCTCAGCGTTAGCAATGCCAATGCTGGCTCAGCGGTTAGCAGAAGGTGGCTGCTGTTGTCAAAGTTGAAGCATGGGTTGTCGAAGCATAATCACGGTAGGAAGTTGCTGCCGTGGAGTTTCGGCACAACCGAGGGGAAGGGGAAGGTGGAGATGGTGGAGGCGGAGAACCGCCCGGAGGAGAAGTCTTCCAGTGGCGGCGGCGGAGGTGATGGTGGTGGTGGGAGGAAGCGGAAGGTTGGTCCAGTGGATCATGATCTGGTTCTGAGGGCATTGTCTCGGGCGCTTGAGGTGACTGAGCTTGCATATTTGGATATGACGGATAAGCTTCTTGATACTAATCCGGAACTTGCTTTGATGGGTTCGTGTTTGTTGGTTGCTTTGATGAGGGATGAGGATGTGTATGTGATGAATGTTGGGGATAGCCGTGCTATTGTAGCACACTATGAGCCCAAAGAGGGTGCTGCTAGTGTGGAATCGGGAAGCAAGGGGGATGTTGGGTCAAGCACGGAGAGCATAGTGGAGGAGCCCTTAGCTTTAGGGGAAGGTGAAGGTTCAGGCAAGTTGGGGAATGAGGGGCATGCTCAAGAAATGAGGTTGGTGGCATTGCAGCTCTCCACTGACCACAGCACCAGCATTGAAGAGGTAAGTTTAACTGTAAATCGATTGGAATTTAGATGAACTGGTTACTTCCTTCGGTCCTATCAAGTTTTGCAAGTCATATGTTTCTGTCGATAATTTAAAAGCTTCAAACTGCCAGTTATTGCCAATGATGCTCTCTTTCCCATGAATTCTTCCATCCCTCTAATCATGTGAATGTTTTTGTATTTGTGTTCATAGTTGTGTTTGTGTAGCTTTGCTGAAGCAGACTGCATTCCTATCAGGAATGCCATTGTTTCTTTCCTTAAACCCACTATTTTGCTACATATCAAGTGGCAGTGGAAGTTTCAGATTTGGTAACACGTAGTATTGAGTAATTTGTGACTACTATATATTTAAGAAGTTGGAGCATTGGCTTCATGATTATTTGTGGTTCTTGTTTTAATTATGAATATTGGAAGTTTTACTGCTAGGCAGTTGCATTTATTAGTCTTATTCCCTTTTACTTCAGGTTATATCAGTTTTCTAAATGGTGGAGCTTACTCTTTTGCAGGAAGTCATTAGAATTAAGAATGAGCACCCTGATGATGCCCAATGTATAGTCAATGATAGAGTAAAAGGTCGTCTTAAGGTCACCAGAGCATTTGGGGCTGGTTTTTTGAAACAGGTGTCTTTCAAAATACTGTTTTAATGCACTTCTATAAATTTATAAAATGTGCTTCTAACTATTCTCTCCTGTTCAGAGAGAATCAAGTATGCTGCTTTCTACAGTTCATGCATTAAGGAATGTAGTAATTCAAGTTGATTCTGTGTGTAATGCAAATGAAGTTTTATTATTCCTCTTGCTTTGAGCCATGTTTTGTATGTGTCGTGTGTATCTGTGTTTATGTGTATAGTTTTTGAATCAATATATGCCATTAGTGAGTATTTAAAACAGATGTATGAAGCTGTGAACATATTTATATGCATATATACACTGATTTGCGTTGATCGTTTTATATTCATAGAAAGGGGCATCTCATTGTTTGTGATCCTTGTGCTTTTATAGTAAAATTTTGGCATGCAGATGATTTTGTTCATATTAGTTTCTGTGATGAATAGAGACATTTACCATGTTGGAATCTTGCATACTTATAATATGTTTGTGAGTTTGGATTTTGGAGGGAAGGGAGGGGAAGAAAGGGCTTGTAGTGTAAGATTCTAAAATTTTAAACTACAAGCCCTTTCCTCCTCTTCTCCAAAATCCAAGCTCAAACAGACTCTTGCATACTTATAATATGTTTGTGAGTTTGGATTTTGGAGGGAAGGGAGGGGAAGAAAGGGCTTGTAGTGTAAGATTCTAAAATTTTAAACTACAAGCCCTTTCCTCCCTCCCTTCTCTCCAAAATCCAAGCTAAACAGACTCTTAGCATCTTTAGCCAAAAATGAAGTGTAAAATTGCAAAACTTGTCACTAGTTCATAACTATTCAAAAATTTCCTTAAGATACTCAGTCTCTACATGGAACTGTATGATGTATAAGCTACACATCCAACCATTTAGACTTCACTCTTGCAAATTGCAATGCACTTCTGATTGATGATAATGAGATGAGTGATAGGGTCAATTGGTAGGAGAACATGCTAAAATTAGAACCATCACTACAGTGAAAAAAATAATAATAATAATATTTGTGCTTATTCAGGGCAATACGTTTTATATAATTATTGTTGCTGTATATATAGAAGGTTTCTTGACAAAGATTATTGATTTAGACCTTAATGTTCATAAGAAGTGTCTTCCAATTATTGATTTTTATGTATCTTGAAAAAGCTGCTGTAGGTTATCTATTTCTTAATGTTGCACTTGAATAATCACTAATCCGCATGTAATTCTTGCATTTCTCCTTGTCCTGTTCTCTGTGTTTGGTGGTTTAAGGTTAGCCAAACATCAGCTCTGGCCATTTGGGAATGAGAACAGCATGTGCCGTTAAACTTTTATTGTGCTTATGGCACTGCTGCATATGGTGATACTTGTCTACACTCTAAATTGGAAGCCTGATTATTTGTTGTCTCCTGTTTAGTGCTGCGTATATGTAATGTTTTACACAAATGTATGCTTACATTGTGGAATGATTTGAATTTTTCTGTAGCCAAAGTGGAATGATGCAGTATTAGAAATGTTCCGTAATGAATATATTGGCACTGCTCCATATATATCCTGCTCTCCTTCACTACGTCACCACAGATTATGCCCGAGAGATCAGTTCTTGATCCTGTCATCTGATGGGTTATATCAATATCTAAACAATGAAGAAGTCGTTTCTCAAGTTGAGAGCTTCATGGAAAAGTTTCCAGAAGGAGATCCTGCTCAACATTTAATCGAAGAGCTGCTTATTCGTGCTGCCAAGAAAGCTGGTAAATGAGTCTTCTGACCTTGTGTATCTTTGTTGTTTTACAGTCTTGTTAGACATGTAAAATTTGTTGAATGACGTAAGTGGAGGGAATAATAATTAGTAATTATTTTTATATATACCTGAACCCAAATCATTTGTCTTGCCCCATGTGGTTATGTAAAATTTTTGAATTTCTAAACTTCTGGTTGGTTGTTTATATAAGAACTCGTCTATCTCTACTTTGAAGCAGTTGCTGGTAAAATTTAAAGAGGAAACACTAAAGCTTGCAGTGCAGAGCATACCCCGGGGTTGGATTTTTTTTTTTTATGCATTTGGTGTTGGGAGCATTATATTTGATGTTTTCCCCCTTTTCTCCCAAACATCTGTTCCATATGACTTCTTGACCATCTGCTAGGCTTATTCTATTAATATGAGGAGTGGTTCAGAAATTTTCCATATTTCAGTGGGAGATTGTCTTCATTTTTATAAGGCTATATTTTCCATTCTGTTGCCCTTCTGGTCCACTGCTTTGATACTTTGTAGATTTGTGCAGCAGTTAATCAGTCACTATATAATTTCCCATCTTTATAAGGTGACAGTCTTTACATATATTCATTTATTTTATTCTTATCACCCCTGTGCACTTTTAAATTATTCATAAAGTACATTTCAGAGAGTACTATTTTAGTCAATACCCAACTTTGTCGTTTGCTTTTATGTATTTGGTAATTGTTTCTTCCAGATTTTGGCTGAGGTAACAGTTGTAGATTAGGGATTGGGAGGGTTGCTGTGTCTGTCTGTTTTTGTTTGTGTAGGTTTGTTTGGTTCTCGTATTGGGAGACAACCTATTTTGTAATTATTATATGTTTGATGCTAATAGGCTATTTATCCCTTTTCAACCTGCCTGGGGGTGCAGGTGATGCCGAAAATCTGACAGAAACAAGAAAATACTTTCTGCAATATGTTGATTTCATTTGTAGTTGAATTTTCTAGTGTCAACTACACTGTCTATATGCAACCCACATTTAGAGTGGTGATTTTGGAATTTTTTGCAGGAATGGATTTCCATGAGTTGCTGGATATCCCCCAAGGTGACCGGAGGAAGTACCATGATGATGTTACTGTTATGGTGATATCACTTGAAGGAAGAATCTGGAAATCATCCGGGAAGTATCTGTGAGACCACCTTCAAGTTGCTTTGGCTCCATTACTTGTGATACCATTTTTTCACCTGAGGGTGCCTCGCAACCGGTACCAAAGTTTCATAGCTGATCCATTTTTCATGGATCTCTGGTGTATTTTCCGGTTGGACAACATAAAACTATCATCAGTTGAGGAATCTTAGATACTAATGGCAAGAGTCTACCATCAGAGCTCTATCCAGAACTAAAGATGCACAATGCAATTTGGTATGAGCTAACAATGGGCATTGCAGATGCGCTTTTGGACTCTTAGGCTGGGGAAAAAAAACACTGTAAAGCCTTTTTTAAACTGTTTCCTTTTACATTCGCAGTCCCTATTCCCTCCCCCCAAATTTTAGTATTTATAGAGATGAAAAAATGATAGAAATTTTGGATAGCGAAGGCCCTTTCTATTTATTTTCCTTTTCCTTTTCCTTTTCTTCCTGGTAGAGCGAAGAAGACGTGGGTGTACATTGGTGGGGATACAAATGTACTGATTGAACTTGAGCAGGACCTTAGTCAGAAACGAGCATCTGTAACTGAGGGTGGATTTCCACCACAGCGGATTAAATATGAGTCTGAGTTAGAGTTCTCTAAATCAAATCAGTGCATTCATAATTAATTGCATGTAATTATAAACTACACAATGAAATAGCCTTTTGAAAGTTACTAGGATTGAGGTATGGATGGTAGGGTTGGTGTGAGGGATTTGTGTGGTTTATGTGAAGGCTAAGGTTCAAGGCTCGGTTTGATCATGCTGTCTTTAAAAGTTGTTCAAATTGCTCTCGAAAAACTATAGTTATATTTGTTAAAGTAGTGAAAAAGTTATTTTCAATAAGATCAATAAGAAGCAGCAATAACATAGTAGTGTTTGCTAAATTTATTATAAAGTTCTTAAAATCTAAAATAGCGAATGGACATAAATTTTAAATAGAGTAATTTTTAAAAGTTGGAATCCATAATTAATGAAAGATTATATTATACTAGTCTTTTAAATTTTAAATTTTAAAAAGAATAAGCGAGCTCTATAAAGCATTTGTGAAGGCTCTTAGGAGCAACCTATCTTTTTTGTTTATCAAAAAGGAAAAATTAACTTATGTTTTCAATTAGTATGAGCATGAACACGTTACTCAAGTAATAAAGTGATGAATATATGAGTATCCCCTCCTAAAGGGATTGTATAAAAATATGTTAGCGATCAATTAAACTATTGTGTTTAGGCTCAACCAATATCAATTTAATGAGAAATGAAACAAAAACAAGGAGATTTATAAACAACTAGAGAAAGCATTAACATTACTTAAAAAAGGAGACAAACAAGGTTTAAAGGCTTAGGAGATATTCTTCATACACTACTTCACTTGTGTACACAAATTATTCAAATAAACATCAATAAATGAGTTTTTGCTAGTATGTCAATTTTAGTTAAAAGCCTATGTCTAGATCAATTAATCGTGCCTCATTTCCCTAAAATACTAAATGTCCTTGTGAATTAGTGTGAATTCAATCCATTGTGAACAATTATCAAACATTTACTATGCAAGACGAATGCTATATTTCCATCCACTTACTAATCATTACACCTATCCATATCAAGGTCCAATTTTCCTATTGCTATATATAGTTCAAGGGAATCTTCTAGATAAACTTAAATTGTAAATCAACATATAAAAGCATTAAGAGAAGAAATGGATAACCAAAACTATACTCATAACATTTAATCAAGAAAATTTACACAACTCCAAGATCCATAGAGGGATCCTTTGCTACAAGTTTAGCTATTCATGAAAATAGCAAAGCAAACAACTAGTGTAAAGGAACAAGACAAGGATGGAAGACATGAACAAATGATGGAGAGCTTTGGGTGCTTCAATCTCCTCCATGCCCTTGGTCTTTTGGATGACTCTCTCTAGAGTTAGCTCTCCCCAAAACCGAGTTTTTCCTCTCTAAAATTATGCTAAAAAGAGTAAGAATTCCCTATCCCCCTTTCTGCCCTCTAAATTTTATATGAAAACATAATAAAAATATTTTTCTCAATGGCCTTTTTTGATGCTTTGCTTCCTTCTTCTTGGCTTCCAATTGAGATGCTTTTAACCTCTAATCCTACAAATATCAAAGTCAAATTTCACCAAATTAGATTCTAATTTATAATTTGCAATTCATCTCAATAAGTTATGAATTATGGCTTGTAATTTTCAACGAAACACTAAGAGAATAATAAGCCATATTTTTCTCATTTTTAAAGTGTTTCACTTAGAAAAACTATGGACTATTGATGCAATTAAAGCTAAATTAAAAGCAAAATAACTCTACAAAATAGTGTTACCAAATTGAACACACACTTATTACAACACTATGGACTATTACTATGCTTGTTGAGTCCTTTTTTTTTTGGTTTTCCAAGGCATCCTTCTATCAGAGACAATCCTATTTGAGCATTTGAAATCTCATAGGGGTATGACTCTCCTGACATTGGTTTTTCTATCCAAGGCCTGAACATGACACATCCAGTCAAATGGAGGGAACATTTAGCCACTCCAACCGACCTTGTGTTGGTTAAGCTTGTTGAGTTTAAAACTAGAGCAGAAAGGAATAAATATTGATAAGAGTGGATGGGGAGTAGAAGAGAACATGTTGATTAAGCAAATGAGATGAAGAATAGAAGCTATGTGAGTGTAAGAAGCAGAAGAATTTGGATAATAGGTCAATTGTCAGTGTAATTGATGAAGGAGAAGAAGAAGTGAAGAATGAAAACTAAGGTGAATCAAGAATACGAAGAGAAAGATAGGATTTGGGTTTTAATTAGGCTTTGAGAAGAAAGGAGATGATGATAGAGATCAATTTGAACTTTTCATGATTTTTAAGGGCCTAATTAGACCTATTTTGATGCTAACATGGTATAAAATGGATCACATAAGCGTTATGGCAACCATGTTAACATTTTAATGGGTCAAGTCAATGTTTTAATAGAGAGAAATGAAGGAGAATTAACTTGTTTGACATCTTTAATTATTAGGGACCTCTTTGAGTATTTTTTTTTTTAAGGAATATGTTTGATGTAAAATTCAAAAGGGCTTAGTTTTGGAGGTTTTGTCTAAATAAAAATCATGCTAATCAAACTGTTTGTATAATTTATTTTTTTAATTATTTTTTGGGTCTCTGTGAATCCTTGCAGGGGGATTAGAATTCACGAGAAATTAGGATGGAGGAGATTCCCCACCATGGATATTGGGGAAGAAGACAGAAAAAACTTGGGAGGTTTGAGGCGGGGATGAACGGGTTACTCCCCATTTGTGCCTCAGACGATCATCATCCCCAAACAAAAATTAATTGTTGTTATTATTTTTCAGGAAAAAATGAGTTAGTGTTTGTGCTTCTGTTTTTCAAAGACTAATGCAGAACTCGTGATCGCAAGGAGGATGGATTTAATTGTTTGAAATATATGTATGTGAAATAAATATTAATAAGTGTAAACATCAAGAAATGAAGTACACTTTGTGGACTCTCATTATTAAAATAGAATAAATTGATCCTAATCTCATATATATATATATAAATATAAAATTAAGTTTTGTAAAAAAAAAATAATGTTTGATGTGTCATTCAACCAGACTATTTGACTTTTCGCTTATGAAAGACATTAATTGTGTTAATTTTTATACAAATAGGATTTGAAATTTTTAATAAAAAAATCATATACTAAATATTTAATTTTATAGGAATCTGATTTTTAAATAGATTAGTTTCTTTTTATAGGAATAAGATTCATTTTTTAAAGGAACATGATTCAAATTTTATTTTTTTTAATAAAATCTGATTTTGATTCAAATGATGGTAAAAATCTTAAATATTGTTAAAATTTTACTTTGAAATAAATATGGTTTTTTTTATAGGAATATGATTCAAATTTTTTAATAAAATCAGATTTTTTTTATAGGAATAAGATTCAAATATTAGTAAAAATCTGAAATATTGTTAATAAAATCATTTGATGATAAAAATATCATTTTTGTTTATAGTAATAGGATACAAATGATTTGCATTACAATATTTTTAATAAAACTATATTTGAAAATGTCAATTATTAGTACTAGTATTGGTATTAGTATTTGATTTTATCTAATTTATAGATTTAATTAGACACTTAATTAGGTCATGCTAATTACTAACAACTAAGTCTTTATTTACGTGCCTAAAAGACATAAAAGAATATGATAATATTTAATATTAACAATAATTTCGATTTTCAAATGATTAACAAAAAAAATATAACATAGCATAGCTGTGCGTTGGAATGAACTGACTTCTACCTTTAAAAATCATATATAAAAGAGGATTTATTTTTCTTAAAAGGAGTATACTTTTCAAATAAATCAGATTTTTTTTTTACAAAAATACGATTTCAAAAAAGGTTTTTTGTGAACAAATCTTTCACTTGCAATGCAATGAAAGTATATTTGTTTTCATAAATTGGCTAATCAACTGAATTCTAAATTGATCCAGTTGTTTTCATTCATTATATATATTATCTGAAAAGAAAAAGTCTGTTTTATTTATGGATTACAAATAATAGTTTTATTTTTGGAGTCTTGTTTTTGGGGTTTTTTTTTTTTTTTTATTCTGTTGCCAATCATGCTCTTATATATTTTTTTTGCTTCATTTGTTATAAAGGTATTTTTTTTTCTTTTATACTTTGAGCTCTACATTGTCATTCGATTTTTATCCTCTACCTTCATCCACCTTCTCTTAACTTTTATAACAACGGTAATGGTTGATGTGTTATTCAACCAGACTATTTGGTTTTTCATCCATAAAAAGACATCAATTGTGTTAGTTTTTATACGAATAGAATTCAAATTTTTTAATAAAAAAATTACATAATAAATATTTAATTTTAATGGCAATTTGATTTTCAAATGAATCATTTTTTTTATAGGAATAAGATTCAAATATTATTTTATAAAAAAGACATTAATTGCAATAGTTTTTATATCAATAGGATTATGATTTTTTAATTAAAAATTACTTACTAAATATTTAATTTAATAGGAATTTGATTTTCAAATGAATCAAATTTTTTTTATAGGAATATGATTCAAATATTAATTTTTAATAAAATTTGATTTTGATTCAAATGTTAGTAAAAATCTTAAATATTGTTAAAACCTTATTTTTAAATAAATATAATTTTTTATATGAACAGGATTCAATTTTTTTAATAAATAATATATACACACACACACACACACACACATATACATATTATAGGAATAGGTTTCAAATATTGGTAAAAATATGAAATATTGTTAATATGATCATTTGATGATAAAAATATAATTTTTTTATTTATAATAATAGGATGCAAATGATTTATATTACAATATTTTTAATAAAACCAGATTTTAAAATGTAAATGATTAATATTAGTATTTGATTTCATCTAATTGATATATTTAATTAGACACTTACTTAGGTCATGTTAGCTCTATAACTCTTGAGAAAACTATAACAGCTTAAGTTTTGAATGACAACAAAGTAAATTTTGTTAAAATTTTTTAATAAAGAACTAATGGTTTGTTTAAGTTTGTAGTGTTTAACAAAAATTTTCTCATATACATATAATTCAATTCTTGATATATTTTTTATATTATCATGATTCAATATGATTAAAATCTCATTCAAAGAAATTTAAATTCGTAAGAATGTAAAATATAGCTTAGAAAGTGAATTATAGTATGTAAAAAACTTAAGAAAACAAGATAGAACATTAGAAAGTGAAACTGAACCTTTATAAACTAGTTCTTGACATCAGAAAGTGCTCTCTCATGATCAAATTAAGCACTTCATCATCTTTTTTGTTCGTGCTCATCACTTAAGAAGAACACTATTTGAATATCATTATTCATCCAAGAAATTCGAATGAAATATAAAAGGTTCAGAAAGTATAGAAGTGCATAAAAAAGAGTATTCTTTTGTTGTGAAAATTTAATATTTTGTTTATAAAATTTTATATTAATAAATTAGTTAGTGGGTATTTTATATTTTGTATTGTTTTATTTATTTATTTTATATTAATAAATATTTTTTTAGATTCAATTATTAATGAGTTTAAACTTGGACCATACTCAATATCAATAAGCTGGTTCTAAGTTTTGCCAAACTCTTTCAATCTTTTTTCACACAAATTTTATTCCTTATTTTTTTAAAATATATATCTATATTAGTTTAATTTTTTTCTCAATTACTACAAAATGACACCTTTCCTCAAAATTTAAATATGCAAAATTTTCAATCTCGTAGCCCTCAAAATCCAAATTCTAATTTTTCAAATTACAAACTTCTTCCAAAATCAAAATTTCAATTTTCAAGTTCTTTTCATGTTTCAAGTCCCTTTATTTTCATAAAATCAAAATCTACAATTCAAATATGCAAATTTATGAAATAAATATTTAAAATTTTTATCTGTAATTTAATTTTTTGAAATTATTTTCTAATAATATTTCTTCAAAAAATTTAAATTTTATATTTTCATTCAATCTTAAAACTAAATTTTTATGAGCGAGTTTGTAATAGAAACACTTTTGTTAATAAGTATATTATATTAAAAAAAATGGCCTTGTGCCATATTAACATTACATAATAAAAATTTGGACTCTTCCAAAATTGGCATGTTCAATTTTATGCTACATATTTATGCTTTTATTGTTAATATGCAAGCAAATGGCATCAAATAATTGTTACCGAAAAAAAATGAAATCAAGTAATTGCATAAGAAAAAAGTAATTTTGGTCTCAATTTAGCGAGACTAGTCCCAATTTAAAAAGCATTTCAATAGAACCCAAAATATTGGACAGTCTTATTTAGTGAAACCGACCTAAAATTAGAACTCTCTCAGCCCTCATTGGAGATGCTCTACCAGAACCAAACATTAATTGCTATTATTACTTTTTTAAAAAAATTTGAGGTTTTTTTTTGGTTCAATCTTTCCATTTGTTAAGTGTTTGTTTGGTTTAATGTTTGGAGGAATTACTTTTGGAAAATGAAGTTAAAAGAATTACTTTTGAAAGAAGTGTATTTGTGTTTGGTTAGATATTCTAAAAGTAAGTTTAATAAAGTTGTTTTTTGTTTGAATAGGATAAAATAAAATTACCTTTAGGAGTGTAATTACCAAAAATTATATAATATAGATAAAGTAGTTAAATGGAATAATGACACAATAATGTAGGGTATACTAGTAAAATTGCAATTTATGATGTTATAAGAATGAAAAGTAACTCCATCTTACTTTTGCTGGAAGGAGTATGTTTCCTCAACAGAAAATGAAAAGTAGGTTGGGAAAAATGTAACCAAACATGTTAAGTTATTTGGCGAGTTCCATAATGGGGAGAGATGAATTTAGAACCACTTGGTCACTTAATCTCAACCATTCAAATTTGAATCTAACAATTTAGATTGATGGGGATTAATATGTATATAAATTAAAAACATCAATGATTTATCTATTTTTCCTTTTCTCTCTCCTTCTTTTACAAACAACTGCACCACCATTACGCCACCATGCCCATGTTGCTGGTATAGAGGTAGCAAGAAGGAGTGCATCATCATTGCCATGCCAATCTCTAGCCTCACACAACCATCACATGGCGGCAACACCTTCTCCTCCACAGTGCCTCCACCTCCTTCTATCAGCCTCCACTCCTGGCCATCAAGCTCGTGGTTGGCCACACTGCAATCACGAGTGCACACCTAGCCACAACCGTCCTTCTTCACAATGCACGCCACAAACACAAGTTTAGTAACTCCCACTATCATCGCAAACCACCAATGGCTCACCACCACGGCATCACCGTAGCCTCCCTTCTAGTCAAAACCCACTAGACCCACCACTTTCCTCGCCTTTTGCTCATCGCTCAACCACTACAGCCATGCGAGTCTGCTAGTTCCTTCTCCTTCTCACAAATCGACAGCCACACCACGACCTCAAGGTCGCCTACAGAACCAAGCCTCACTGTGACTACCATGGATAAGATTGAAGGATGTAGAGGCAGTGATGGTAGGAAAAGAAAAAGAACAACAACATCATCATCATCACTTGAATAAGTAGGATGCATCATTGCTAGGGTAGGAGTAGGGCATAAGAGAAGAAGATTTGGGATTGGGAGAGAAATAAAATCAACGGTAAAGATGTAATTTTATTCAAAAATTTTAATATTATATTACATAAACTAGGTGGTTCCAAACTCATCACTTTCCATTGTAGAACTCATTGTCACTTTTTTATTTTCAATCACTAAAAGTAAGTTTGGGGTGTCCAAACTAGTGAGCATTCTACAATGGGCAAGTTGAGTTTTGGACCATAATGGTCCTTGATTCTCAACTATTGAGACTAAAATTAATGGATGAATTGGATTTTTTTAAAAAAAGATTAATTTTAAAATTTTTTTATATATATTTTAATGTTCCTTTAAAAAGAGTCCTTATTTTGACGCACGAGTTTGACACATGGGAGGACGCATACGGACTCTGCAAGGAGCTCCTCTTGTAGAGAGAAGGAAGGCAACACGGTGGAGCATGTTGAAGGAAAAATTGAAAAAAAAAAGAAAAAATAAAAGCATGCATAAAGGGCGTGAAATACCCAGCCCAACTTTCATCTTTCACCTACCTCTCAATTTCTCCCTCACACTCACTTGTTCATCCACCACAATCAACAAGCTTCTTCATCCACCACACCCAACAAAAAGTACCACAATGGAGGCAGCAGGGATCCTCAATGGAAAGCACCATGACATTAAGAGCGAGTCTCCATGAAGCTACCAAATGGAGGCGTAGAGGCAGCAGGGATCCTCGATGGAAAGCACCGTGACAAGAGGGGGTCTCCGTGAAGCTACGACAATAGAGGTAGCGGGTATCATTGACAAAGAGTACCCGACGGAAACCGAACCTCATCCTCTCCGGCAGGATGTATCCTTAACCAAATTTTTGTATGCACCCATACTCTTATTGATTTGGCCAGACAAAGCATGTGACTTAGGCATTGTGATCACTATGGCTGTGGTTTAGTACCATTGCATGCGTGCTGAATCAAGTGCTTCAAGCACTTATAATGTCATATTGATGAACTGAATCAAGGACTACTTGCTAAGCTAGTTTTTGCTGTTGTGGGCTTTTTTTTTCTTGCTTACGTGCCTCCTCTTATATATACATAATTCACAGTGGCTGGGGGCTAGCTATTCCAAGGAAAAGTTATTGATAAATTGACAATACAACAACAAAATTAACGTTGAATCCTAGGCCTAGTAATTAATTAGGGATGTCTACAAGAACAATTAGGATCACTATGTTATTATTAGCATGGTCTCTTTGCATTGATCCACCAACAAGGATAATGCTTCTTGGGGATGTTAAACAATTTCAACTCAACTACCTTTTGTTTGGTTTTACTTACTAGACATTGAAAAGCAAGCACTGGCACAAATAAAATAATAATTTATATTTCATTGCAATGGCCATAACGATGATGTTGCAACCTTTAGCATATTCCACTTAATGCGAAATAGGATGCTCAAGGACTATATATATATATATATATATATATATATTACAAAGATTAGGCAACAATTAACCTTAAAAGCCATTGACCATATATTACAATCGATTGTTCATGTCTTATTATGTTTATTTGTTTATTTATTTTTGGTTGTATTGTGTACAAGATTGATTAGTTGCTTTATACATTGTCTATGCTCTATTTTTTTACCTTCTTATTGATGGGTTGATTATATTTTGATAGCATAATCAGTGTGTATACATGTGACAGGACTTCTATAGTCCTCTTGGTGAACTCCCTCTTGCACTCTTTTTTTCATTTGCTATGACTACTTGTTCCACATCAAAGTTGAATAGAAATAAGGTATTTGGGCTCTCTTTCTTGTTTGCTAAATTTAAGTCAAGTGCTGCCATATTTTGATAAAAATGACCCTTTTGTGATTCATCAACTATGGTGTTGGATGGCTTACATTAATTGTTCAGATTGTCATCAAGCGCAATCATTTGATTTTTGGCTCCATTCAATAATTTCTGGGATGAAGGAGTATATTTTTATAGCTATTTGATCCAAAGTTATTAGGAGTGGTAACTCTATGTCAATTAACAATTTATGTAGAATTACCAACAATCTAAGGAAGTTACCAACCTTTTGAGCTAAAGTTACTAGTAGTTGTGAGCTGATTACCAACTAAGTGCAGGAAAAATCTAAAGTCACTTTCCCAATGTAGCTTTACTTGCATGATGCACCTAGGCTCCCTTCATCAATTAGTAATGCAATTAGGCTATTTTGGTCGAATAGAAGATGTTGCTATATATAGTGTCTAGTTTTCTGCTAAGAAATATCATCCTCCACTCCCTAGCTTTTTTTAATCTTACATGAGTTAATTTTAAGTTTGGTTAATTTAGAAAAGAATAAAATGTTAGCAGTTGAAAGTAGAGATACAATAGAATAATATGAGTTGGAATGTCAAATAAAAAATTGATTACAAATTTGATATATGTAATTTAGGTATTGCAAGAACTATATGATTTTTTTTAATATCACTCACACATTGATATTTCTTGTTTATGACCTATTTATGTATGTATTTTCTAAACCATTACTCAACCTCCAATATGTTTTCTGTTCTTATTGGTACTATTTTATGCATTGTCTCTTATGCACAAGCTTAGTTTTTTTTTTTTTTTGAAGTGAAGTATATGGAGGAAGCAAGCAGTCACAATATAACTATCGATATTGATGTTGAAGGTCATGTTGATGGCTCAAACATCAATTATGAATTGAAGGAGCCAACTGGAGGAATGGAGTTTAATACGGAAGAAGATATTAAGACATTTTATCAATCATATGCTTCTAGAAAGGGCTTTGGATGGAAGATTCAAAATTCAAAAAGAGGGCTTGATGGGAAATTATATTATTTGGTTCTTGCATGCTCACGAGAAGGAAGTCATGTATCCAAAATACCACTAACATTAAAGACACTCCCAACATGTACAGCAAAATGTGATGCAAAGATTATAGCGGAAGACAGAAAATGGACAATGAAGCATAAAAAAAGTTATTCTCGACCACTCTCGTGATCTCAGTCCTACAAAAGCAAGGAAGTTCAGGATGAACAAGAGCATTAGCATGCATGTAAAGAGAGCAATTAATGTGAATGATGATGCAGGGGTAAGAATTAGTAAGAAATTTCAATCTCTTGCTCAAGCTGCAGGTGGGTATGAGAATTTGACATTTTATGAGCGGGATGTCAGGAATTATATTCAGAAGGAAAGACGTGCAATTGGCAAAGAAGGAGATGCCAAAGCATTGCTAAATTATTTTTGCAGAATGAAGGAAAAGAATTGCAATTTTGTATTTGACATAGATGTTAATGATGAGTTCCATGTGAGAAATGTGTTTTGGGCCAACGTGAGAAATAGGGCTACATATGAATCATTTGGGATATGGTGACATTTGACACAACATATCTTACAAATAGATACAAAATGCCTTTCGCGTTTGTTGGTGTTAATCACCATGGACAAACATGTCTGCTCGGGTGTAGTTTACTATCATTAGAAGATACTAAGTCTTTTGTGTGGCTTTTTGAGTGTTGGGTGAGGTGCATGTATGGAAGCCGCCTAGTGCCATTGTGACAGATCAATGTAAGGCTATGTGAAAAGCAATTGAGATAGTGATGCCTAGTACTCGTCATAGATGGTGCTTATGGCATATAATGAGAAAGATCCCTGAGAAGCTTAGCTCATATGGGGTATATAGTGCCCTACACCAGTCAAATTTCTAATCCGAAAGTAGAACAAAATAAAAAATACAATCCCTCATATCCACAAAGCAATAAACTCAGCAATGAGCAAAACACAGCTTTATTCATCAATGGATGAAGCTTATTCTGACAAATTACCTATTGAATGTGGAACCTCTTACCCTCAAATATCTACATTCCTGAAAAAACACAACCATGTTGGCACTATTAGACTTAAAACATAAATAAAAAATAAATATAAAATAATGTTGTTTTTCCTAAAGTTTCTGATAATAGGAAGATCAAATAGCGAATAGTGAAGGTTGTGTACCATGAAAGACAAAAAAGTGAAGAGTGAAGGTTGAACAAAAGTCCAAATAATGAACCAATCCTTTCCAGGAATCATTTCTAAACATGCAAATTGTTGTTCTTAAAGCACCTTTAAATACAATTTCAAGGACAATAAATCATAACTAAGAGATTTGAAATACAACTTCTAATTTGTACGTGAATAAAGTGAAGCATATTTTTCAACTAAAGTATTAAATGAGGTGGAAGCCACACACCTAAACTAGGGATCTTTAGTTACTTTCCCTTTATTTTCCGCTTCACGTGTCGTTTGGTGTAAGGTGTTCAATTTTGGGGCCCCATGCGCTTCCTTGGCAATGTTTTTGTCCGCCCAATGGTGGAGGGTGGGTTCTCCTTAGCATCAACTTCATTATCCGAATCAGCATGACTATTAGGCCCACCTCTACGCTTTCTCTTATATGTTGTCAATTGGTCATCACTGGTGGAGGGTGGATTCTTGGTAGTCTCAAATGTGTGAGCTAGATCTGTTAACATCATTGGTCAGGAATGCTAGTTAGCATTGCCATTTACTAAATAGTAAAATAAATGCTTATATACTTATCTATCATGTATATTAAAAGAAAAATGAAAAACCTTGTTTGTCATGAACCTGTATGGTTGGGGTAGGAATCAACTACGTGGCATCACCTTCTTAAACATGAGTAGGCAATAAACCATCAACTTTTGCATCTTTGAGTATATGTGCCTTGTATTCATTTCTCTCGTCCAACACCCACTTAAGTAGGAGGTCACGACGGAATGTGGCAATTTTGGACTGCATGAAATGTTTATTTGTAATTACTTATTACTATGAGTTGAGAATTATGGTACAAAGTGAAAAATTGAAATTAAGACTTACCTTAGTCCACATAGGCATCGTAAGTCCTCTGTCGTATGTGGTGACACCATCCCACATCTCCATAAACTTTATCGTATAAATCCCACAATCATTGCTTTATGATTAAGGTACACACAATCACAGATATGTAAGAGCAACTAGGGATATTAAGTTAAAGGTACAAGTATATTTCAATTGATAAACCAATTAGCCCGTACCTCCCATTTTGTTGTGGCAAAGTCTCACGGACTACATCTAACTTCACTTGGTTTGGCATTAGTCTTTGGTTAATAACTCAATAGCTCCTTAAACCAAATAACCTACAAGGACACAATACATAATACAAGCTGACAAATATTTCACAAGTTTAATGGACAATTAAAAAGGTCATTAACTTGACTAAATCTAAAAATAATACTGCTAACTCATCAACCAATAATCTATCACCAACATGGGCTTTAATCATGGAATCCAACACAAACAATTTATTCTTGTGTCGATCCACAACATAGCACCACCAATGATTCTCCATTACCACTAGAGCAAATATTTACAACAACCATACAAATTGCATTACATGAGACTACACCCAGGACAATGAAACATATTAAATAGTGTTAATATATGAATACCAAATTGCATCTAGCCATATCAGGAATGTTGGAAGGAGGTTGGTCAATTCAGTTTGTACACTTTCCCATGGCTTATGTTGCCCATTCTTGAACTCCTCCAGACAAAATGTAATCTTATCCTACAATTACGGAAAACAAAATCACTTTTTAGAGTTAAATATTAACTCAAGTGTGATACTAAAAAGGACTTATACAAGTGAATGACATCACCATGAAATAAGTAGACAAGCAATATCGCGATCTCATTTGTGTCTTTTCCACATTATTTAATAGCATACATGCAAATGACACAACCTGGGCAATAATAAAGGAACATAAGTCAATACGCTTGAAACAAGGCAAATCTTACAAATGGGGTTAAAGAAGCTATGTTTGCAGATCTACAAACTGTATTTAGAAGCCAATGTCTTGGCTTCATTATTGTAGTATCTTTACGATCCAAAAAATAGCCGTTGATACTAACTAATTCCCTAAACCACAAATACAGATTAAGTCATATATCAGTATATAAATACTGAATTGCCTGCACTTTAGTAGCTGAAATTCGAAAAGGGTAAAAGATAAGAGCCATACTGTCGCGATGTCATTGTTTCCTTTTGGATCTTTGGTGTAGTAGGCATACAACTTCTGCTTCATTTTTTCTCTATTAATCTGATAAGTGTTTCTTAGCCCAGCATCATCAAATTTGGTAATTGACTCTACATGTGCATCCATGACTATTCTCTTGGGCGTTTGTTCATTATCAGCTTCTTCATCACTGCCCATGCATCCACTACTCTTTTCTTCATTATCCTCGTCAATTCCCAAACCGGCCTCATCAAATTTGCAGCTTGGTATTTTTGGCACCAAAGAAGTATTATATTTGCCAGCTAGACTGCATCATCCAATTTCTTAAACAGGTGCAAATGATGCACCACCCACTCTCGAACAATCTATATATATATAGATGCAGAGTAAATGCCATTTAGTATTGCAAATAAAACCTTCAACAACCATAATAGTCATAGAAGTAGATAATTAATTAGTTAATTAAACACTAACACAAAAGTCTTATACCTGACTTTTGTATGTATTGTCAGCCACTTCAGATCAACTACCTTGGCTCGATCATTGATGCGGTAACATATATCCTATGAAAAAAATAATCACGTATTAAATAACAATCACTATGAAATACAATTGCTCACTTGGATCTTCTTAACCTTTTTATTTGCCAAATAAATCAAAAGTCATTTCTTTAGATGAATCATCTATCTATGTACCTTTATGTTTTTCCTTTCATGTTGAATCCTCCTTTGCACCTTCTCATGGTCCCAAAATGCAACCAAGGGACGAATTGTTTCCGATCCCATGTTTCCAAGTGGTTGCCGATGAAAATACACAATCTGTACAAGGACAAATTAATTTACAAGCTCAGCCACCCAGCTTCAACAAATTTACAGGTATAAATCAAATATAGACAAATATGAAGCTTGTCTTTACACGTTGAAGGACCTAGTTTAAAAAGACTCAGGAGATATGAAGCGCATACACAAGAAGCTTTTGTTTAACTAGGCAAACATGTGCTATTACATACCATGAGGAAGAACAAGCAACCACCTATGTTCCTGATCCTATATTGACTGGTCTTGTATATTGTGATTTGATCTACGAGCCATTCAAAAATGAATTGACTCCAATTGTACTTACGCACATCATCAACATCAACAATTGCTCCCATTAACCTTGGACTTGGCCTATGGTATGAAGTGGGGCAAAAAACTCCAGGCAATACATAAAGGATGAACGCTCACTGAATAGGGCATCGGTTGTACCTTGCTCGATTATCCCCAGGAATGAGTATCGTTAACCCAATAAATTTGTCGAAGAGGACTCTTGTTCCTTGGTGAGAGATGTTGGAATCTTAAGCCCTGTCATTGCATCCAATAGATATGAATCATTATAGTTAAAAAAAAATATTGTATAATGAAAATTCAAAAACATGACACCTTAAAGAGAGAGACAAACTAGTTTACATGTTGTCAAATACACTAAGACATTTTTACTAACTAATGTTGTGGGTCATATGGCAATGTGAAGGTTGCTTCAAACTTTTTGAAAGAATCACACTAGGTGTTTGTCATATGATGAATAGTTGTTGGGAAGGGCTTTCAAAATTGACATAAGTTAGGTTTATGTGCAACTCTTCACTTTCCAAAAAAATTTCCCAACACCCTAAATGCTACTTCAATAATGACCAAAACTTTCTACATAGTTTGAATTAAATATGTGTAGTATGAAGGTTAAAATACCTTTAGCCGGTAGATAAAACACCACATCGACGTCATCATGGCTAATTCGGATTAAATACCCTTTATGAACATGCATATCCTAGTCAGATCTATAGCATTGACTAGCTCATACAACAATTTCCGGTCTAAGGGAGTTTTGATATGAAATACCGAACTGAAGCCCATAGATTTGACAATTTGAACTTGATCTTTTGCCAACAAGTTGCACAATCTATTCAAACGCGTTGGTGAGCACCTAGTGTCAATTGCAGCCTACATTTCACAGAAATGAAAATGAAAACATTCAATCCTATAACCTCACTATGGACAAAATATAATAAAAATAAAATTAATATAAGTAAAAGTGACATGCATGTTTACTTGTCTCCACCCAAAACTTGCGGGCCCTTTCTTCTTAGATTTAGAACTAAGATTCTCATGGTGCTTTGTCTTCTCACTCTATCCTAAAGGAAAGCACATAAGTAACATAACAATTAAATTTTAACTTATTTTATTGAATGAATACCTCACTCTTATTCTTCTTAATGAACTTCTTTTTGCTTTTATTACATGTTCAGTACATGATAAAGAACTATCACTTAACTCCTTCGTACTATGGCTTTTTTCATCTGTGGCAACCAATCTTGCATGAGCACAAATTATTTTTCAAATACAAATGATTATATTTCAGCTATTCTATGAATATTGACTACTCTTACCATTGTCAACATGTGTTGGAACAAACTCTGGGTTAGATGTCTTTGTCAATTAAAAAGATCTCCAAGGTTAGAATATACGATCAGTCAAGCTTTATACAAAAAAACATGATCGTATGTTTTTAAGTTTGGGAGTATTAAAAATATAAATAAAAAATTTATCAAGCATGACATACCTTGATGATAGCTTCTAGTATTTGCTTTGCCTCGCCCCATTTGATTCACCTATAAATTGAATTTATTTGCATTTAGGATACATTTATGAACAACTATAAAAAATCATTTTAGCTCAAATAAAGAGTCATAGCAAGCACTTTTATGTTCACATTAAAATCATAGATGAAATGGACATGAAGCTCAGTCAAAAAGAGTCCTAGTGTCCACTTTTATCAGAAACTATCATTTATGATGGATGGAGCATTGAGATTTTTTATATAGTAGAGATGAAAAATGTTTTTAAGTAGTACTACAACAAACTTTAGTCTAAAGGCAAATATTCCTTTTACAAATTGAATAGAAATAATAAAGATCAACGAAACAAGCTTGCTTCAAGGTAACCAAATGCGCCTCCTTCTATTTTGGTAATTTTGGTATCCACCAATTCCCAATGAACCAAATTTTATTTGCAATTTTGGTAACCCAAGAAAATGCAGTGACTAAAGGGAAGAGACATACAACCCATCATTCCACAGGCCATAATGGAAGAGACAATCAGAAATTGAAGGAAAAATTACATCCATATGCAGCGACCAAATGTTTATTTTGCAATTTCTTTTTAACACGGTCTAATTTTCCAGTTTGCATCAGAATAGATTATCAGAAAATTGAAAGAAGAACATGTTATGCATATGCAGAAATAGTTAGTATTTTATCTAGATATATATCTATCCTTTGGTTGAGCCCTTAGGTTCCAATGTTTTATGACATGAAGAGAATATCATTCTACAAGCCATGTCAGAAGATATAATCAGAAAATTAAGAGAAGAAATTGATATGCACTTGCGAAAGAGGTAATATGTTCATATGTTTGTCTTTTTTTATTTATAATGTTTATCTTACATTCTTGCTATTTCTCTTAACATGTAGCCTATCTTTAACAATCCATGTCAGAAGAGACACTAAGAAAATTGAAAGAAAAATATGATGTGCATATTCAGAGAGGTAATTTACTTTAAAACTCACTTGAGATTTATGTCGTTTATTTACTGTTTATATCAGAAATTTCTTCATAACAATGAACATGTGTAACCCATCTTTCCATAGGCCATACCAGGGAGGCAATTAAAAATTTGAAATGAGACATTGATGAACACATTCAAAAAGAGGTAATCAATTTTTAAGTTTTATCAAAGAGGAATTTCTTTATGTGTTTATATTACAACTGTATATTTACTTTTTCAACAAGCAAACTTGAAGGAAATTCTAGAAACATGACTAAAATTAGGCTTGGCTCCAACATGGGGATGTACCTCACTTTTGTATCCCCTTATTCCAGCTCCTACAATCTACAATTAGTTCATCAATTCACACACACAAATAAGCCCCAATTTGAATCCTACCTCCTAGCCCTAACTAACTATCCAAATCAACCCTCATAATGAGTTTAAGCTGAAGCCATGGAATAAAGATGTGTCATCGGCCTTAGAAATTACTTGGGGAGTTCCAAAACGACAAAAGGAAGACGACGTCATTGGTGTGAAAAACTTGCCCTTGCGCACAATGAAACGAAAGCAGGAGGTCGTTCTAGAGTTTTCCGGATGCGGTAGATGACGGTGATGTGTAGCTCCGTGGAGAGCGCCAAAAAGAGTGAAGAATACGGAGTGAGATTGACGGTAGGGGGGCAAGCGCGGCGGCTAAGATGAAGCTGAGGTTGAGAGAGTGGGATAAAGAAGGGGAGACTTGGTAGGTTGTAGGAATGAGAGGAATAAGGGGAAGTTTTTGAGGAAAAAGAGTAAGGGTTGCTGGAGCGCAAGGGGAAGAGATAGACAGAGGGAATAGGGAGAGAGTTTTCATAAGAGGGAAGAGTGAGAGAGAGTGCAATTGCTTTCTTTGCTTTCCAAGTTTTGTATTCATTTTTAATGCCGCTTTCCCACCATAGACATTCAATATGTGTGAGCACAATATAGTCCTCCAATTATCTACGTATGCATCGATTTCATGCATTAACATAACATTTTCCTTTAAAAACAATTTTATGTATTTTGTCTATCATATCCTTCTTATGTTTCCTGATTTTCTGTATTGCCATTTTATTCCTCAGCACCACTATCCTTTCCCGATAACACCCCATCGCCTTTTGCCCTCCCCGCCCCACACACCATTGCCATTGCCTCCCTTGCAGGAGCCACCGCACCACTACTGTCATCATTTTACCGCCATGGCCACATCCCCCTTGACCTATGAGTGCCTCGTCTAATACATGGTGGTAATCCTTTTGATAGTCATGTTAATCTTCTCTAACATTGCAACTATGCATAATGATGCCTACGCATTGTTCAAGCATAACAAAACTTTGTGATCTCACCATCATAGTTGGGACGGCTACCTGTTGGTTTAAATACAAAGAGTTGTGCTGTACGTAGAAAAGAAGTTGCAAAGGCCTACAATATGCATTCAACCTCTTGGTAGTGTGCCATTTGTTATTGTAAATTAGAAGTATTTAAGGCGTGAGGACTGTGGGTGAGGGAGGCATGAGCCAATAGTGATGATGTGACCGTGGGGTTAAAATTGCAACACAGAGATTGGCGAGAGAATGTGAGGATAAAAATGTAAATTTGCTAATTCTTCAATTATTATACTGCAACAACCACTACAAGCTCCTTACGATGTTTGGAAGTGGAATTAACTAGAGCAAAACGAGTGGAATAGAATGAAATGAGTAGAAAGAGAGCAGACTCCATTATTTAGGTATTTTCTATTTCATCCTATTCCACCTAATTTGGGGGAAGGGGTCCACCAACTCCATAAATCCAAACATATCCTAAGATCTTTCTTTCTTTCGATCTCTCTCTACTCTTGTGACCCTCTCTTACCGGCATGCAAATCTCCTATTTTCAATTATAAGCTTCATACATAGCACTTCCCCCACAATAACCACCATTGCATTTGCACCACCGTGATTGTACACCATTTAGGTTGTTTAACCCCAATCATTAGAGATTCCTGCAACAATGATACAGCACCAAAATACGAAAATACTTTCATCAAAACATCGGAGGGGGCTGTGAAATAGTAGTATTCAAATTCAATTAATTTAATAAGTCCTTTTTGCCAAATGTCTTTAAACTAGAGTGTGACCCAAGAGTTTCAAATTCATTAAGGAAAGAAAACACTTTGTGCTTGAGCCATACACCGCTATCATCCTTACCTACTGTCTTACTTGAGAAGCTTTGAGCTTCATATCTTATAGCTTCATCTTGTTGGAGATGGTAGTTGTTGGAGGTTATTGTGCTTTGCATTGACACATGGAATCCTGGATAGAGCTTGACATTTGAGTTGGCAATGACTATGTATTCCTTGCCAAGGGACTCCAAGCTGATGGTAACAATGGTGCGAGAAAGAGGGGTGATGGCACCGTTGGCGGAGGGACATTGGTCTTTGGAGAATATTTTTAGAACTGGACCGAATTGGCTAGTTTTTCTAATTTAGATTGGATTTGCATGAGAACCGATCAACAATGTTCAAACTCGAGGGCGAACCGGTTGGTGGTGAACCACTTATGCTGGAAAATGGGACCCATTGCTGGAAATTTTGAAAATCTCCAAAAGCATTGAAGCATGGACTTGAAACCGTAACCTGTTGCATTGTTGAGCACCTCCTTAATCACTAGGCCAACAAGTGTTGATGCTCTTATGTTTATTTTTTTTATTTATATAATATACTTAGTTGTATTAAATTGAAATTTTATATATTAATTTAATTATATCTATTAAACATTTAACCAGTAACCCTTGTTGACTTAGTCGATCACTATTCCTTCTGAAAATTATGCTTTGGAGAATGGATGATGATGAGTGTAAAATGGATATTGTAACTTTTAACAATATCAAAATATAGATATGAATTATTATGTACTTATATTTTCATGATAAAATTTTTTTGATTTCGACCATTAGATTAAATTTTAATGGTTGAGATTCAATCATCATAGTGTTGACAAACCATCACTCCCCACATAAGAAGCCACCGTTGATACAGCCCAAATCAATGCCTCTTATTTTTCATGGAAGACTAATTTTTCTTATGCTGAACGGGGCTTGCTAAAGCCCAAAGACAAGAAAGAAAACACCAAGACCATTCTTGGGTTACACAGACCCATGACATGACATCATCAAAAAACACCAGAGGAAACTGGGTTACGACCAAAACGAAAAAAAGCGAGAAAGTTGGTAAAGACTGAAAGAAGTTCACTCCGCACTCCAGGACATGGCCACCATTAGCAACTCTCTCGTGGAAGATCATTTCATGTCATGAATAGAGAAAAATAAAGAAAAATCATCTACATTAGCAGAAAAATAAAGAAAAAACAAATAAAAGCTTATTCGGCTAGATGTTTAGCATAACATTAGTTTATAATAATAAGGGGTGTTTGAATTGGTAGTAAAAGTGAGGATAATTTTCTATGACTGAATTTTATATGTAAAATTACGTATAAAATTCATCCTTAAAAAATTTATCTCACTTTTACTCTCTAACCAAACATACCCTAAGAGAAAATTATAGCCCTCATATGAGATTTAATATAATTATGCTCAACATCTTTTTATTTTACAGAATTATCATTGATTTTTCTTGAGGTTCATTAAAATTATATTGATCTCCCCTTGTAGATAATGATTCATTAATTTAAATGATAAAAAAAGATAACATGTAACATATATATAATTATTAATGATAAGTGATAACATTTTGACAATATTTAACATATTGATTGAATAATATATTTTTTTATCACATGAAGATGAATCTTATAATTATAATTTATATCCATAGAAGACCACATCTCTTTTCAAATAATCAATTATACCAAAAAAACGCTGCATGCTATGGTTGTGTTTCAATTTTAAATTTAATCTTGTAAAACTATTTTACACTCTCACCAATCAAATCATCCCAATTGAATGATTTTTCAAATAGTGGTCGTAACACCTTATACATGTGATCATTCGCAAGTAAGTCTCTAAAATCAATTGAATCTTCAATTCAGACCAATACTATTATCTAAAAACAATTCTCTCTCTCATTGTGAAATTTTAAATTCTCAATTTGATAAGTTAAAAGTAAAGCTGTGTCCAGCCTTTTAAACAAAGTTCAAAAACAGGAGACAAGAGTGAAGAAAGTAAAAGCGAATACTTAAGGATTTTTATCATTCAAATAACTGAGGGGAGGATCAAATGCAATCTCCTTCAGCTTCAACTCCGACATCTTGACATCTCAAGTGATAAAAATACACTTGCCAGTATCATTGTTATGTATCAGGTATAGCAGAAAAAGGTGAATGCCACACTTGACCTTCTCCACAATCTATGTTGCAACAGCTGCTGATGAAAACTTTGATTGCACCCAAGAGACTAAATCCTCTCTAGTAGCAATAAAACAGCCAACTTTATCCTCACTCTGCCTAAATGGAGCAGCTAGTTTCCTCAGATGAGAGGCAAAAGAAACATGCAATCCTTGAGCAAACTTATGAACACCAGTACCAGTTTGTGCTAGGAATAACTCCGGCAGTGTACCCTCCCGCTGAACGATTTTGGTGAGTGTCCATATCCACTCTTCAAGCGCAGTGTGAGCTGCACCAACTGACAAGGATCGAACATCTAAACACCACTCGCTGTCAGTTTTATTGTGCAAACCTGGGTACAATCCATAGAAGGTTCCTAAGTAGAGTAGCTCATGTGCTCTCTCTTGGAGATCTTTGTTTCTACAAATGTCAATCAAGCAGTTACAGAAAGGTCTTCTAACTTCAACAGCAGCATTGCCCATGATAACCTTGAACTCTTCCTTGACAGTCTCAAAACTAGTTTCCTCATCCACAATCAATTGAATAAAGGCAACCAATTTCGGGTTAGCTTTCTGCAAACAAGCAAGGACCTTTTCCTCATCATCCTTGCTACCCTGAGACAGGGACACCACAGACAGCAAGCAACCACATAGCCTATCATCCGGCTTAACTCCTCTCTCTACCGAAATGTCAAAAACTCTGACCAGATCATCAAACTCCATTGCCTTCCCCAAGCACTGAATCAAACAGGTACAACCCATCACATTGAGCTCGATACCCAACCTAGACATCTCTTCGAACAAGCCCATCGCCCTATCAACATCCCCTTCACTCCCATATATGTTGAGCATCGCCGTGTAACTCCAGCTGTCTGGCTTGCAATGTTCAGACTGCTTCATGTCCCAGAAAAGAGTCTCAGCCTCCTCCACCAATCCGACATCCGCGCACATATTCAACAAAGTATTATACAGAATGAAATCCATAGGCCAGCCTTTCTCCCTCATCCTCTCCCACAACTCAAGGGCATCTCTAGACCACCTAGCCTTACCATAAATCTTGATAACAGCAGTCAGAGTCTTCTCATTAGGTGCTATCCCTGACTCAATCATTTCCTCAAACAGGCTCCTTGCAAACCCTGGCTTCCCAGCCTTCCCCATTGCCTCCAACAGTGTGTTGTACACAACCAGATTAGGCTGCACCCAAGAGACCTCATCTCTTGCAACACATACCTGATCCCATCATAGTCCCCAGCCTCACCAAACATCTTCCCCAACACAGAGAATGTTATAGGGTCAGGCCTCCACCCAGTTGCTCTCCCTCTCTCATACAAATTTATCACCTCCTGAACCTTCCCTAACCTAGCATAAACATCCAATATAGCTGAGTAAGTTACCTCATCAGGCATCAACCCAGTCTTATACATCCTCTCAAACCAGTACACAGCCTTACCAAAAAGGTTGCATTTTTTAGCACATGATATGATGGTGGAGTAAGTGATGTTATCCAGCTGAACCCCATTATCAACCATCTGGTGTGCAAGCTCTTCAATCAGCTGAAACTGCCTCCCAAACCTCAAAGACTTCATTGTGACATTGTAGAAAATGGTCTCAATTGGGAGCATGTTATGTGCCATTATCCAATTGAAGAACATGTAGGTCTTCTGCCATGGCTTCAAGCTGTTGAGGACCAAAAGCGCGTTTTCTCTGGTCAGTGGGGAAGGGATATCCTTGAGTGCAGCCATGAACTCGGATTCAGAAGCGCTGCACTCGTTGAGCTTTTGAGCAAAGCGTTGGAAATCTCTGAGCCGAGGGTTGTACGAGTAAGGTGCACGCTTTTGCCTCTGGTGTGACAGAACGGTGCGTTTGGGCTTTGTTGGGTTGACCCACGTGGATTTCGGCTTCGATAAGACATGGGGTTGTTGGTCTGTTGTGGAAGTAGTGGATAAGGTGGCGTTGGCGAGAGGGGTGAGTTGTTCGGACAAAGAAGGGCTTTTCTTTGTGGTGTCCGAGGTTGTTGTTGTTGTTGTGGAATGGGATTCTGGGATGGACTTGGAAGTGATGCAGTGAACGATGAATTTTCTGTGGATTTTGGGCTTGAGAGAGGTGGTGGTGGTGGTGAACCTTGTTCTTTTGGGGTCTGTGAAGTAGATATCAGCTATGGAAGAGAGAGGTGCAGCCATTGGAGAGAGTTAACAGTGAGGGACTGAGGGTGCGGTTTGTTTAAAGATATTATTTTTTTACTACCTTATCTTAATCCAAAAATTGAGGTTTTCAGGGAAGAGAAGAGGACATGGACATTTTGATTTTTTTTTCTTTTTAGAAAAGTATAAATTTATGGAAAAAAAATAAAACAGTCCATTTCATTCTTAAAAAGAAAAAGAGAAAATTACATGCAATTCCATGATGTTTTTAGTAAACACAGTAATTTCCAAATTTATTGAAAAAATAATATTCTACTCTTATTTTCATCAAATATACCTAATTTCTTTTGGAAATGAAAAGAAATTTAACGAACAGATGTGGGTTAAAGATCCTGGGATGGTTTATCCGTGTTTCTAAGATACACTTCTTGGCATAGTTAGTTAACACGTCAGCTATATTACAAATTTACAATGCCTAGCAATAGCTTTACATTCAAAATATCTAAACCAAGAACTACAGAGAAAAATATCTCTCAAAATGTTTCCGTTATAAGATCTATCCTCTAATTCTGCATTTATGCCCTGATAGGCATTTGTTTTACCAAATTATCGACTTAATTTCCTTGAAAATTCAAATTTGAGTAAATTTGGATAAAATCAAGAGAACATGGATAAACTATTGTAAACCTGAATAAAGTCACGGGTTTATAGTTTTGGTTTGAATTTGGTCTTTGGAATAACAAAACATAGAATTTTACAATACGCACTCGTAATTAGACTTTCTAGAATTGAAATTATGATATTGGATTAAGTTATTTTGATTTTTTCATATCCTAAAGTCTTGATATGTTATACCATAATGTTACAACTGGATTTTTATATATGTTTATTTTATCATAAATATATTTTATTATAATTAGGTGTTATAAGTATTTTTTTTAATATTGTTCTTAAAATAAGTAAATTTTTACGAGTTTATAATTCAAACAAATCCCAACTCCATGAGTTTAGGTGAGTTTGACAACCTTGACTGAATCTACTTCCAACTCTACTTTCTTCATCCCTGATTCCTAGGCTAGAAGGAGTCCAGCTTAAGTGGCCAATAATAATTCACACAAACAAGGATCTATATCACCCATACAACATTGTGATCTAGTAGCAAAAAAACAACCAAATTCATCTTTAATTACAACTCATACTCCATGTGTTCATAAAGAAGAGGTTACCTAATCCAGCTACTTTGGGCTATGACTTAGAAAGTTCTTCTGTGTTTTGATTTGCTCCACCATACTTCTTGCCAAGCTGTAAATAATTTTTCAATGTCTTCTTTGTATCACAAACTTTAGCATCGAGTCATTCCACGTTTCTCCTGCTACAACATGAATTAATAATTTATGTCACAAAAGGACATTATGATATTAAATGTTGAATTGATACCTATTACATTGGCACAAGTAGCTAGGGTTGTTCACGGGTTCAGGTCTACCCATTTACCCAATGGACCTGACTCAATCACGTTTTCCCAGTTTGGATTAGGAAATCAGTTCAGTTTGGGTAAGACTCAGCTGACGTGTCCAATATTTGGTTTGAGTACGGATTGCAAAGTCAAACTTGTTACCTGACTCAGTGACCCATGCCGCCAATTCTATGTTCTTTTTTTTCCCCTCAAAATTAAACTCTTAGAGTCAGAGACTCAGTAGCTTACGATTAGGGCAACCAGCCCTAACACCAAACACATCTACATAAGTTGTGTGAAATTCAAAATACTTTAATTTGGTGGGTTGGATTAATAGTGATGATGATGTGTTGCAAAGGATGGCTAAAACTATGAAATCCAAGTTTGACAAGTACTAGGATGTGAATGGGATAAAGTATCTTTTGTTTGTGGCTATTTTTCTTGACCCAAGATTTAAATGGGAGTATATTGAGGTTTGTTTTATAGAGATGTATGGTCATCAAAGGTCCAGAGGCATATAGAATAATTAATGGATATTATCATAAAGAGTTTGTTTTCTCAATATATGATATTGAATCCCATTCCTCCTGATACTTGTGATTATTCAAGTGGCTTATTTTCGGATGTTGCATCATAATCTCAACCTGAAAGCAATAATGATGGTGGTAGTGTAAACTTTCTAGATAAGTTTAGATTAAAAGTAAAGAAAAAGCAAGATGAGCTAAAGAGGAATGAGCTGGATAGATATTTGGAAGATGATGTTGAGGATAATTTTGAGGGATTTGATACTGAGTTGTGGAAGGGGAAGGTGGTGAAGTGTCATGTTTTATCTTCATGGCTAGAGATATATTGGCTATTCCAGTGTCTATAGTATCATCTGAGATTTCCTTAAGCACGAGAGGTCATGTGTTAGATCCTTACTCCCATCACAATAGAGGCCTTGATTTGCTCACGAAATTTGTTGAGGCCTCAAAAGAAGAATAAGGTGACTAATCTGCAAGGTGAAATAAATGATCTCGAGAAAGTTGAATTAGGTATATAATTAATAATTATCATTTTGAATTTTTTACTTTGATATATTACTTGTTGCTTATCATTTGAGATTTTGATCTTTTGAAGTTTTGATACATTTTGTTTTTGCTATACACTTTTAAGGAGTTTTAGGACCTGAAGATGTTGAGATTGAGAGTGTTTTGCAAGTTTAGCCATAAGGTGATCATGTAATCAAGTGTTTTTATAATATTCTCGTATTTATAGATTAGTATTCAATAAAATACGTTCTAACAATTGTTTATTAATAAGGCTAAAATTTTGAAGGATTTGAAGGCTCATGGGCAGGACTATGTCTAAGGAGAAGACAAATCACAAGAAATTGTGTTGTGCACCGCGCAATTTAGATTTTTAGTTGTTCTTTGGACTTTTAATTGATGTTTAGACTGTTTAATGGCTAGCAATGCTTTGTTGACTTGTTGTTTAGTTGCTTGAGACTTCTTATTTTAGATTTGGTTTGTTGGATATTTGACATTGTTGTCACAATAGCTCTGGAATTATTTGTTTGGTTGCTTAAGACTTCCTATTTGGTTGTTTGTTAATTTGATAATTTTTTTCCTTTTTGGCTTCTTATTATAGCTTTATGTGTTGCTGCTGGAGCCTTAATAAGTTGAAGTGGATTGGATTGTTTTGTCATAACACAAGCACTAACTTGATATGGATTGTTTTGGCTGTATATTAGTGGATTAGATTGATTAATGGATTTTGTTGTATTATATTTAGTTTAATAGAAAACATGCTTCTTTTTACATTTGTATTGATTCTTGTTTTTTCTAACTATTGGAGTGGTTCTTTCATTATAATGAGGACTATAAAGTTTGTTGTCGAGGAAGGTGCTTGGTGGTATGGTAAATGTAGATGCAAAAGGTCTATCTTGCTTGATGCTGGAATGTATTTTTGTGATTTTTGTAGTCATACATTTCTCCAAGGATTGTTTTGGAACCCATACTCTTTTGACTTTATGATTAATCATATATGATATTAGTTAGTCATATAATGATCATTTCTACTTTTTTTTTAAAGGTTTAAACAGAAGTTTGAAGTAGAGGATGCTATAGGTACTTATCGTGCTTTTTAACATGAGTGTGCTTCTCTAATTAGAAAGTCATGTAATGAGTTTTTCATGGAGCACATGAGAAATCCTAAGGGAATTTTTTAAGCTATATTAATTATTTTCTATTTTTTTATTGAGTAATTTTTTTTTAACTAATTAACTTTTTTTTTTAATCATTTTTTGGACTAAAATCTATTAGGTCCAATGAATAACCTTTGACTTTTAGTGGGTTGTTTGAGAGGAAGATGTTATTTAAGATTGAGACAAAGATGGTATCTCCCAACAGATGCCATGACACCTTTATGTAAAGAAGATTTGTGATGAAGCAAAATATTGGCCATATTCTATTTAATTAAATGGTTATGATCTTACACCAACTAAGCTAAAAAAAAAAAATCCTAAGTTTACTTATTTCATTGATTTTAAATTTGATTTAAATAATTTGCTAACTGGGTTTTTTTAAGGCTATATTTACTCTTACACTGATTGCCCCCAGCTTAGGAGATGTGGGTGCTGTTAGCTTGGGAGAGGACATTATTGTTAACTCGGAGATGACTTTACTACTAGAGTGGTACCATACACTTTTAGGTGAATTCTTAGATGGACAAAATCTAATTTGGGAGTGTAATATAAAATTAAAAAACCATGACTGAAAATATATTTTTACCTATTACTTTTCCTCACAACCCTTCTTTCTCCTACCTCCTCCCCCACATCCATGATCTCACCCAACCCTCTGCTTTGCTATCGTCCACAACATCCTCCTCCGTCATGAGTGTCGTCTTCACAGCCAGAGCATCCCTTGCTCCCCGGCTTCCAGCCATTCACACTTCTGACCTTTGTGCCCCCAACCTCATCTAACTCCTAGCCTCATATAAGCCACTTCAGCTTCTTCCATATTCTTGAAATGCTTTGCCT
The DNA here is from genome assembly GCA_030441495.1 of Dalbergia oliveri. NCBI lineage: Eukaryota > Viridiplantae > Streptophyta > Magnoliopsida > Fabales > Fabaceae > Dalbergia > Dalbergia oliveri. The sequence goes on along the minus strand of JAMLFY010000001.1, from coordinate 36,869,473 downwards.
GATAACAATCAATTGCTTGGAACTCTCTTTCTAAAGCATATTTGACTTCTACATCTTTTGCCACTCAATCTTTTGTTATTATTGAAATTTTTTTTTATTTTAATTTTCTAAAATGTATGGAACTTTATACCCAGGAGAGTGAAAAGTTGGTGATTAAGAAGATGGGGAACTTTCAAAAAATGCAAATGCTTGAGGTTAAACAAAAAAAAAGTCATTTGAGAAACATTGTGATGGTATCAGATCACTTGAGAAAGGGGGGTTTGAATCAAGTGATCCTTTAAAATTTTCTGCACACTTAACACACAATTAAAACAATTCACCCAGATGTCTCTAAGAACTCAGGAGATATTTGTGAGGATGTAATTTATGAGTAAACTTTCAAAAACAGTATTTATATGTTTGTTATCCTTTTAAAATAATTTATCAAAATACAACTTTCAGCAATATAAATTAAAGGACTTGTTAGAAATGAAATGAGAATAAAGAGATAGGGTTAAGAAGAGTGCATCAAGAGCTTTTATATTGGTTCAACTTCAATATGAAGTCTACTCTTAGTCCTCACCAATGTTGATGAGAGTTCCACAAATTTCCCAATCCAAATACAAATTCAAACTTACAAACCAAAGTTGGTAACAAACCAACTAAATCCTCACAAATACAATCCCAATATTTTAACAAGGACCAAGACAAATTTTCAAATATTGAACACTAACCCACTCATTATATATCTCTCACAAGATATCACTTTGAACACTAAGAACAGAGAATATTTTCTTTTCTAGATAAGTCTTGGTTGTCATGAAGATGGTTCTTCTTGAACCTTATATAGGCAGCACCTTGCAGCCATGAGAGAGAGAAGACGTGAGAAGGCTGGAAGCTTGCTACAACGTTCATTTTTCCAGGATATACGAGTTTGAAGCATGGAAGAAGGAGCATTTCCATTTTGAATGATGAGCCATGAGGCTCTTTCTTTGTTGTGCAGAAATACTTTACCCAATGTTGCCAAAATAGAGAAATGGCTTGATAATTTGAAATCCCTTTTGCTGTCCCCCTTTCTGCTATTTTTACTGGACTGCCATTCCTCTTTCTGCTGCCTTTTTCGATTACTATTTGCTGTCATATTGTAGAAAAATAGTGCTTTGTCCTTTTGCTATTGTCCCATGCTTTCCCAATGCTTTGACTTTTGAACACACTTTTTCTCTTCTCTCTCTTGTACTTGATGTGGACATATCTAACTTTATAGAGACCCACAATCTGATTTTTTACTAACACACTGTTGCTTGCTTCTGACTTTCGCATTCAGCTTCTTAGTCTAAGTGTGATTCATGATATTTTAAATAGACCAAGGATGTCTCCTGCAAATGCAAGAGATATTTGCTATCTAATATAAAGTTACAATATTTAGCAAATGTATTAGAGAAGTATGATTATGTTTGTCATCATTTTAAAGGTTCTCAAGCCAACAATCTCCCCTTGATGACAAACATACATAAAAGGAAATGACAATACATAATTGATAAATAATACTTCCCCTTAATGTAAGCTCCCCCTTAATATGACCTTTCCTTTAAAAATATTTTCCTTACTTCATTCTTATATTTCCATTGGCTGGAAATCAAGGTAAGCTTAAGGAATATTTTTCTGAGTTTGAGTCTTAGTTCATTCCAATTAATTTGGAGAAGCCAAGCAACATTATTGAATCATTTGAAATATTGCCCATACTTGTTCTCCTTCTTTAAAAATAAAGAACGATTAAGTTTGTGCTCATACACATGCATTCATGCATTAGAAAGGGTAAAGAGCATGCAGCAAGCAAGTGAGATTCTCACAAATCCACACGTCAATCATTCATACAAGCATACAATGACTTGTGATAGTCTCCATACATGTTCAACCATGGCAGTTACTGATTAGGGGATTTTGAGAAATTTTGAGATGAAAAAAAATTTAGAAACATGAATTTCCAAAATTTGGTTCATATGAATATTCAATTTTAGGGCACTCACATTTGTACAATCATACATATACAGTCATATATAAAGTGTACACTTGTAGCATTTTGTAACAGGTAACAATAGTGAGAGTTTGAGTGATGAGAGTATGTACCAAACATATTGCATCATTGACACATTGCACATTCCCTTTTCTTCATTTCTTCAACTCACATTTTCTTTTCTTCAATTTTCATATATTCTCCCCTTTTGTCATCATAGGGGAAATTCCAATCCTGAAGGTTAGCTAGTTCCAGACAATACAAGCATAAAGACAGCATAGATAACATAGAGATGCACATTTAAAGAAAGTTTAAGTGCTTACAGTCATCCAGGACTAGTTCTAAAAAAAAACACACCAAAAGGATAAAGTATTTTAAAGGTTTTGGGATAAAAGAACAGCAAATTGCTAAGCAGGAAAATTTGGATCATCATCCTCATCAGAAATAGCAATGGCTTCAAGTCAGAGGAGGCAACATCTTCAATTCGTTTTTCCAACATACTCCATCTTTCTTTGAAATGTTTCAATCTCTTTTCGGCATCAGCACTCTCTTTGGAGTGGATGGAGAGATACTCCTTTGAAGCTCAATGAAGGAGGATAGTTCAGTGACCAATTCACGCATGATCGATTTCAAGCTAGAGGTCTTGCGCTTCGATCCTTTGGAGCTCGTTGGTCGGACTTTTTGAAGAATGACTTAGGGATGATTCTTCAGCTCCTCCTTCTTCATTGTCATTGAGCACTCCCTTTCCTTTGTCATTTGCTCTTCCCGAGCTACCCGTGGTGGAGGATTCCTTCTGCCTTCATGACATTGAGGACAACCTCACCTTCCTCATTCTCGAGTGACACATTGAAGTGTTTGAAAAACAATGTTAAGAACATTCCATAAGGAAGAGAACTACCCTTGGTGCTTCTTGCGGCATCAGAAATATGATTCATTATAATGTAGCCAAGAGATAATGAAGTGCGAGTGATCAATGCATAAAGTATCAGAGTGTCATTGAAAGAAATTTTGTCAAAACTCCCATTCTTTGGTAACAGAATGTGTGAGACAAGACGATGAAGTTGGGTTCTTTTATGTCGAGGGCAGCAGGAGTGGGTTTTATGCCACGAAGGAGGCTAATATTTTCACAAATAGCTAGCACAACATCTTCATAAGAAAGAGTAAGATTTTCATGAGTAGGCCATTTGCCAAATGCATAGAGGCGAGCTCCATCAAAAGGAATTTTCAGAACAGGAGAAACAATTCAAGATTTATTGAAATTTGTTGGTTTTTAACAAAGGATATAAGCGTGTCATTCTGGAATGAAAGGTTGCTGTAGAATACTCTTACAAGGTTGGGATAAACAAGTTCATTAAAATCAAAAGCCATCCTTGGTAGCGAAACATCATTGTAAAATCCAAATAATTTCCACAAAAGCTTTCAAGATCAGCACGAAAAAGGGAGTTAATTTGCGCTTGGAAAAATCATTCAAATAATGATGATATTTCGGATGGAGGAAAAATGTATGGGCTGTAAACCGAGAAAGAGGAAAGAGGAGGGTCCTTCTTACGTTAGAGGCAGAGGTTCTACCTTCCTTCCCTTTCGCCGATGATGGAATAGGTTGTTCCTCCCTTTTGTTTGCCCCATCAGATGGTCCCCTTCGCGCTTGGTTCTTTGTCCGCGCCATATCGGAGGGAGCGGATGCGGTTGGAAGAAAGAGTTTTTATTTCTTTCAGAGGCAGGAAATTTGGTTTGGATGCACAACTCTTGATTCTTGGCATGTCTTTTAGATTTTAATATGTGTGAGGGAGGAGGGCTGAAGCGGTTTGAGAGAAGTTGAAGTGAAGCGTTTGTAGAAACTGAAATAAGGAAGTTGGAAGGGGAATACGTAATGTGGGAGAAGGATGCACAATGAATAGAGAACGTGGTGTGGTGCATATAGAGAGTTAGTTCTCCCTTTTTTTTAAAAAAAAATATGCTGTAAAAATTTAAAGATAACTGCTGAAAAACAAATTAAAGCTGTCGTAGTAACAGTTGTTGGTCATTCAATGGATGTGAGAGATTGCTTTAGGATAAGGTAAGAAGCATTTGGGATGGAGCAAGTTTTGCATAAAAAAAACTTTAGTGACAGAGATAAGTTTTTGTGTGAATTTCGCATGGGCCCAAAAAAAAGAAAAAAAAAAAAAATGCAATGAAAAACATGTTCACAAGTTTCCCTCAAGATAAAAAGAAATAGCCCATATGTTATATGTTCAGGTGGTAGCGTGACATCATGTTGGGTCAAAGGAATTTGCAGCCAGATTTGTTTCAGCCTCATATGCGTTGACATTGGGCCATTGTAAGTGGAGATTGTTTCATATTTTAAAAGAAACAAATATACATTATTTATGGCATGTTGGCTACGCCTCCCATTGAGAGTCCAAAGCTAGAACTTTTCTAACTTAAGCTTTTTCAGTTAGAATAACATTCTGGGACTGAAATGTGAGCACAATGGTTCAGAAAAAATTTTCATATAAAAGAATAAATGCATATATACAATATGAATGAGGAGATGTAAGAAGCAGAATATATTCAGTTGCATCATGAGATATACAAGGCCATATCAAGAGTTAGCTCTTGGCGAAAAACAATATATATGTGGGCTGGATCAAGTATCATGTAACAGAAAAATGTGTCAAATGAAATACCCAACAGGATAACATGACAACAAAAAAATATATTGATGAAACAAAGGTGGGTTGTTGAATATGAACACAATAAAAAAAAGACCCGCAGGAGTTCAAAACAAATAAGTATAACAATGATTAAAAGAATATAGTCCAAGTGAGCTCAGAACATATCATTTGTTTGCATAAAAGAAATTAAAGGAATGCAGTTCATATGAGTTCATAACACACCACTTCTTCAACGAGAAAACATTTTGTCTTATTTCTTAGATAGAAATATGATGGTTCCTTTCTTTTTCCCTCTTTTTTTTATATATATCAGAGATGAAGGAATGACTCTATGTAAAATACTCAAGTATATAACTATATATGTCAGTCATATTTCAAATGATGCTTTCATACCAATACATTTTCTAAGATAGCAAAATCTCTTTCAAGAAGAGGTTTGGTGAGAAAATCAGCAAGTTGTTCATCAGTGCAAACAAATTTAACTTCAATATTTTTATTTTGGACATGTTCTCTTATAAAGTGATGTCTAATTTCTATGTGCTTGGTCCTAGAACAGAATTGGATTTTTTGTGAGATTGATAACACTTAAATTATCACAATAAAGAGGAACCTGATCATATATAAGATTGTAGTCTATTAACTGATGCTTCATCCATAGGAGTTGTGAGCAGCAACTTGAGGCAGAGATGTATTCAGCCTCTGCCGTTGATAAGGCCACAGTTCCTTGTTTTTTGCTCCAAGACACTAGTGAGTCTCCTAATAATGTGAGACAGCCACTAATGCTTCTTCTATCAATCTTATCTCCTGCATAATCTGCATCACAATAACCTTTAAGATCAAATGAGTTAGTTCTAGGATACCATAATCCAAGGGATGAAGTTCCAAGCAAATATCTAAAAATTCTTTTTACTTGAGCAAGATGGGATTCTTTAGGATTAGATTGAAATCTTGAACATAATCCCACACTAAATGATATGTCCGGCCTTGATGATGTTAGGTACATCAATGATCCAATCATTCCTCTATATTTTGTCTCATCAACGTCTTTCCATCTTCATCTTTATCAATTTTGGCGGAGGGATGCATTGGAGTTGCCATTATCTTGGCTTGATCCATGTTGTATTTCTTTAGCAACTCTTTTGTGTACTTTTCTTGGTTGAGAAAAATTCCTCTTGGTGTTTGTCTCACTTGAAGTCCAAGGAAGAAGGTTAATTCTCCCATCATGCTCATATCAAACTCTTTTGCCATCAACATTGAAAATTCTTCACATAGAGAATTATTAGTAAAACCAAAAATTATATCATCAACATAAATTTGTACTAGAAGAAAATCTTGATTTGTGCTTTTAATGAAAAGAGTGGTGTCAACTTTTCCTCTTTGAAAATGATTTTCTAAAAGAAATGTACTTAATCTCTCATACCAAGCTCTAGGAGCTTGTTTTAACCCATATAAGGCTTTAGAGAGTTTAAGAACATGGTTTGGAAATCTTTTGTCTTCAAAACCGGGTGGTTGTTTGACGTATACTTCTTCATTAATAATTCCATTTAGAAATGCACTTTTAACATCCATTTGAAATAATTTAAACCCTCGATGAGCGGCATATGCTAGTAGAATTCGAATGGCTTCCATTCTAGCAACCGGAGCATATGTTTCATCAAAGTCAATACCTTCTTGTTGGTTGTAGCCTTGAGCAACCAACCTTGCCTTATTTCTTACAATATTTCCTTGCTCATCCAATTTGTTTCGGAAGACCCATCTTGTTCCAATGATAGTGGTATTTTCTGTTTTGGAACAATTGTCCAAACTTGGCTTTTGTCAAATTGCTGTAATTCTTCCTTCATAGCTTTCACCCAAGCTTCATCATTTAGAGCTTCATTGATTGACTTTGGTTCCACTTGAGATATGAATGCAACATTGCATTCTTTGAATGAAGATCTTGTTCTCAAGCCTTGAGACACATTTCCTATGATGAATTCATTTGGGTAATTGCTAGTGGCTTTCCATTCTCTTAGGATTTTATTTTTGACCTTCTGGAGATGCTTCAGTTGGATGTTGTTCAGGTTCATGCCGTTCAAAGATAATTTCTGTTCTAGGTACAATGTCTCCTGACTTCAGGAGACATTTCTGAGTTTCTTAATTTTCAGAGTTTGTTTTTCTAGATTCTTCAAGTATTTCCCGCGAAATATCTCAAAATTTTCATATTTTGGATTCTTTTATGCCATTTCAAGGTTAGTTTCACAAAATACAACATGCATAGTTTCCTCTACGGTTCTAGAACTTAGATTAAATACTCTATATGCTTTACTCCTAGTTGAGTAACCAATGAATATTCCATCATCTTCTAGCATCAAACTTTCCCAAGTTGTCTTTGTTATTTAATATGAAGCATTTGCATCCAAATGCATGAAAATAATGAAGAGTTGGTTTGGTTCCATTCCAAAGCTCATAAGGGGTTTTCTTTAATATGGGCCTTATAAGTGTTCTATTAAGAACATAACATGCTGTGTTAATAGCTTCAGCCCACAAGTTTTTTGGAGTTTGATTTTCACAAAGCATAGCTCTTGCCATTTCTTGCAAAGATCTATTTCTTCTCTCAACAACTCCATTTTGTTGGGTGTTCTTGGGCAAGAAAAGTTATGAGATATGCCATTTTCATCACAATAAGATTCAAAATGTTGATTTTCAAATTCTTTACCATGATCACTCCTTATAGATACAATGGAGCTTCCTTTTTCATTTTGAACCTTTTTGCAAAAAATTTTAAAATGAGAAAATGCTTCATCCTTATGTGCTAGAAATAGAACCCATCCAAATCTTGAATAATCATCTACAATGACCATTCCATATCGTTTTTTGCCAAACTTTGTGTTCTAGTTGGTCCAAATAGATCAAGATGTAATAGTTCTAAGGGCTTTGTGGTTGAGACAACATCCTTGGGCTTAAAGGAAGACTTTGTTTGTTTGCCCTTTTGACAAGCATCACAAACTATATTCTTTTCAAATTTAATTTTTGGGATGCCTCTCACTAAGTCTTTATTAAGCAATTTAGAGATTTGGTACATGCTAGCATGTCCTAATCTCCTATGCCAAAGCCATTTATCATTTTCAAAAGATGCAAAACATCTTACATCTTGAGCTTTTAGATCATCTAATGTCACACCATAAATATTTCCACATCTTTGGCCAGCAAACAATATGTGATTATTACTCTTCTTATGAACAATGCATTTGTCACTATCAAAGACAACACGATAGCCATTATCACATAATTGACTTACACTAAGTAAATTGTGTTTTAATCCATTCACATGAAATACATTGTCAATGGTAGTAGAGGATGATTTACCTATTTTTCCAATGCCAATAATTTTTCCTTTTCCATTGTCTCCAAATGTCACATTACCTCCATTTTGATGTTTAAGGGATGAGAACATGGCTTCATTTCCAGTCATATGCCTAGAGCATCCGCTATCAATGTACCAAAGCTCTTTTCCCTCCTTCTTTGGCTTGCTCAGTTCTAGAGGAATAACAGGTTGTCTTTTACGCATCCAAAGTTGTTTAGGAACCTTGTCATAGGGGTTCTATATTCACCTGCAGCATTTCTATTCACAAGCACATGGACTACTCCATTTTCCTTTTTAGCCTAGCTAATAAAACATCTATTTGATAAATGTCCTATTTGTTTGCAATTGTAGCATTCTTCAATATTCTGCACTTTCTTTTTCAGCTTTGAGGCTCTAACAAAATGCTTCATGTATGGTTTTCTCTTTTGAAAGATTTGCTGGTTGATGCACCAGATTTTTGTTCAAAGAGATTTTTATAAAATCGATTTTGTTTATGAGCATCATAACCCAAACCAGCCTTGTTAATTGCACACCTTTGCTGTCCCAAAAGATTTTCCAAATTCTTTGTTCCTTGGACAAATTTGGACAGATTAGAGGTGAGTGTTTTAACTTGCGTTTTAGTAAATCATTTTCAGTTTTAAGAGTATCAATCGAAGAATTATTTAAGCATTCTTTTAGAGCTTCAATCTCATTTGCTAATGAATTATTTTCAACAACTAAGACTTCTTTTTCTTTCCTTATTGCAGTATATTTACAAAGCATATTTTTTGAATTAACAAGCAAGTCATCAATAATATCAATAAGTTCACAAGTTGTCATATCAGAGAAATTTACCTCATCGCTTTCATTTTCCATGAGACATAAGTCAACAAACATGCTTTCCTCATCCTCACTGCTAGAGGAATCATTCTCAAGGTCTTCCCATGTGGATAATAACCCTTTTTCTTGTACTTTTTTCCTTCTTCTTTTCTTTGTAGCAAGGGACATTCATTCTTGAAATGTCCTGTTGTTTACAGGAATGACATGTTGTATCCTTCTTACTTGATTCTCCTTTGTGGTTGTCTTTCTTGGAAAAGTTTCCTTTTCTGCCTTTGCCTCTTTTCTTCCATAGCTTCATCATTCTTTGCGCGAACATACTAAATTCATCATCTCCGTCTAGCTCTTCTTGTTTCAGATTTGTAAGTTTCTTCCACTTTGGATTTTAGTGCAAGCCCTTTCTTATTTTTCTCATTTTTCAGATGAGTTGTTTCAAAGGCAATGAGATTGCTCTTAGCTCATCATAAGTTAATGTACTGATATCTCTTCCTTCTTGAATAGCTATTATTTTAGACAGCCATGGTGGTGTGAGACTTCTGAAATTTTCTCACAAGTTCTTCATCTTGAAGCATTTACCCATCATGTCTAGATTGTTGATGATGACAACAAAGCATTCAAACATTTGATCAATGTTTTCTTCTTCTTTCATGTTGAAAAGCTCATATTCTCTCATGAGCATATCAGTTTAGTTTGTTTGATCTGCTTTGTGCCCTCATGAGTCACTTGAAGTTTATCCAGATTTCTTTGGCACTTCTACATCTGGACACCTTTCTGTATTCTTCAAAACTTATGGCACAATGTAGAAGGTTGACTGCCTTGGCTTGCATTTCGATTTTCTTTTCTCCTCTAGTCCATTCCTCATCACTTTTAATGATGCTTTGTCCTTGTTCATTTGTAGTCATAGGCATTTCAGCTCCTTTGGTGATTATTTTCCACAGATCATAGTCTATAGATTGAATGAAGATTCTCATTCTTTCCTTCCAGTAAGCATAGTTGACTCCATTGAAAAATGGAGGCCTTGTGGTTGATTGACCTTCAGGAAGAGTGTATGGAACAATGTTGGCCATACTTCTCCTTTGGATCTTTTTGCTCCGGTTAAGCTTGACCCCTAGAGACCTTGCTCTGATACCAATTGATGGTATCAGATCACTTGAGAAAGGGGGATTGAATCAAGTGATCCTTTAAAATTTTCTGCACACTTACACAGTTAAAACAATTCACCAAGATGTCCTAAGAACTTAGGAGATATTCGTAGTATGTAATTTATTGAGTAAACTTTCAAAAACTATTTATATGTTTGTTATCCTTTTAAAACAATATATCAAAATACAACTTTCAGCAATATAAATTAAAGGACTTGTTAGAAATGAAATGAGAATAAAGAGATAGGGTTAAGAATAGTGCACCAAGAGCTTTTATATATGGTTCAACTTCAATATGAAGTCTACTCAGTCCTCACCAATGTTGATGAGAGTTCCACAAATTTCCCAATCCAAATACAAATTCAAACTTACAAACCAAAGTTGGCAACAAACCAACTAAATCCTCACAAATACAATCCCAATATTTTAACAAGGACCAAGACAAATTTCCAAATATTGAACACTAACCCACTCACAATATATTTCTCACAAGATATCACTTTGAACACTAAGAACAGAGAATATTTTCTTTTCTAGATAAGTCTTGGTTGTCATGAAGATGGTTCTTCTTGAACCTTATATAGGCAGCACCTTGCAGCCATGAGAGAGAAGAACGTGAGAAGGCTGGGAAGCTTGCTGAACGTTCATTTTTCCAGGATAGGCAATCGAGTTTGAAGCATGGAAGAAGGAGCATTTCCATTTTGAATGATGAGCCATGAGGCTCTTTCTTTGTTGTGCAGAAATACTTTACCCAATGTTGCCAAAATAGAGAAATGGCTTGAGTTTGAAATCCCTTCTGCTTCTCTTTTCTATTTTTACTGTACTGCTATTCCTCTTTCCGTTGTCTTTCCGGTTACTATTTGCTTCATATTAGAAAAATAGTGCTTTGTCCTTTTGCTATTGTCCCATGCTTTCCCAATGCTTTGACTTGTTGAACACACTTTTTCTCTCTTTCTCTCTTGTACTTGATGTGGACATATCTAACTTTATAGAGACCCACAATCTACTGAGACATGATTTTTTACTGACACACTGTTGCTTGCTTCTAACTTTCGCATTCAGCTTCTTAGTCTAAGTGTGATTCATGATATTTTAACAGACAAGGGTGTCTCCTGAATATAGGAGATATTTGCTATCTAATATAAAGCTGAAATATTTAGCAAATGTATTAGAGAAGTATGATTATGTTTGTCATCATTTTAAAGGTTCTCAAGCCAACACATTGCTCCAAATTTAACAAACACAATACTTGATGAGGGAGAAGGTGGGAGGAGAGCTAGTAACATGCATAAGGGTAAATGGATAAAATAATTGTAAGAAAAATTATGTTAAATCTCATAATTTAAATATTATTTTTAATATTAATTAATCTCAACCCTTCATTCTATTTTTAGAGGGCTACGATTCAAGGACCATGTAGTCTCAAACTAGCCTCTCCCCATATAAGAAGTCACCTACACTTTTATGATGAATGTGGATGCTACGAATGACAAGGTAAGTTTTTATTTTATTGTTTAGTTTATGAATGAAGTTATTTCCAATTATTTGCTTGACTATTGGCTATGTTTAACGATGTAGAAGCATGTTTCATGGGCATGTAATTGGGCCATAGTCAGGAAGACTTTTAACCACCTTTACCGTTGTGATCACCCTATCCAAGAGGAATCTTGAGCAAGAGTTTAATTATGCTTCCCTCCTCCTGAAAGGAAATGCAGGAGGCCATAAAAATAGACATAGACTAACTTTCAATACGCTTATAGAATAGACTAACTTTCAATACTGCTTATAGGGATAGTTATTGAATGCGTAGTGTCTATGATGGATTTAATGGCTTTTGGTAGTTATGTTTGTGTTTGAGACACAACAACGGATGATGGTTTCTGCTTTGCTAGCCAAAGATGACAGCGGCATGATGGGTGTCGCAAGGGATCGCGGACGACGAAAAATTTATTTTAAAAAAAAATGGGAGTCGCCACCAAGTTTATTTAAATTTGGGAAAAACATGGAAAAACCCCTTAAGAAATTATCTTTGAAACCAGATTTAGTTCGGAGTCGTTATGCATAGGAAGGGTAAGAATTAACGCACCCCTAATACACCCGTCTTTCGACTGTACCTTTCATTAACTGTGCAAATTAAATAATAACTCTTTTCTAAATAAATAAATAGATGAATAACAGAAAAACATATTTACAATTTAAACAAAACAATTTAAGGAAAATTAATTTTGACTTGACAGGGGCGCGCTCCTACGTACCCTTGGTGCAATGAGAAACTCAAAGTCATTAGTTTGGAAAAATGAGTCTGTGTTGATGACTTTTAATTAAAAGAGAATGAAAATGTGTTGATTGATTTTTATTTTTGACAAGTATTTTATGACTGATGGATTAAACAAGAAATTCCGCTTGTTTTCAGGAATTAAGTTAGCACTAGGCTACTCAATAAATCCTTACGGTTAATAGTACATGAAGGAGGCATCCACCTCTCAATCACAACTATTAATTGTTGCGCGGATAAAAGAAATTTATTTTGTTTTTTTTTTTGTTATGTTTTGTCTTATTCTTTCCCCTTTTTTTGTTTACATATCAGGGCCTAAGACTCTAAAAAAATCAGTCCCTATATTAAAAAAGGAACAACCAAAAAATTCAGCAACATAGACCCATAGTTTCCAACCCAACATAGCCCAAGTGACAAAAACAAACTTGACCAAAAACACAAACCTAAATCTAATTCCTGGTGGTAATGTGAGTGTGGCAAAAGATCAAGTTGAGGAAGACAAATGTGTGCAGAGGCGGCGGAGAGAGAGAGATGGACTTCGGGTGGCTCCACCCGCGAGGTGGGCGGTAGAGGAAGCCGGAGCTTCGCTTGAGCTCGACGGTTTTCGCGCGGTGATCTGGTTTCTTGGGTGGGAAGGGCGACGCGAGGGGCGTGTTCGCGGCCGGCTCCGCGCCCAGCCGGGTCGAGGGCGCGGAAGGCGAGCTCACCGGCTTCGCGATGACGCGCCGCCTCGCGGCGGTTCGGCTAACGAGGGTCTCCTCACGCGACTTTCCAGGTGGTGGCGAAGAGGCGGACTTCACAATAGCTAGCAGGGGCGGCCTTCACCGGCTTGGGAGAGAGACGCGAGGCGGTAGCCGCTCGATGGAGAAAGTATCCGGGGGAGAGAGACCGCGAGGCAGGAGCCACTCGAGAGAAGTGCAGCGACCGGGTGGTTTGCTCGCTCGGATGCTTCATGGCAGATCCGCGGTTGAGGGAGGCGCCAATAGGTGCTTGGCGGTGCTCCTCGGCTCCGCTGCGCCGGATGAGCCAAGGGCGCGGGGTACACCTTGAGCGTCGCGATTCCGGGACCAGGAGTAGATGGAGCTGCGCGGTGATGCTTCGCGTTCCGTTCCGTCTCTGCTTCCCTTTTACTTGGTTTGATTGTTCTAGTTTAGATGTGCTAATTGTTTTGGTTCCTTGATATATTGCAGTGGCTATGGAAAAACCGGTTGTAGGTAGGATATGGGTGCTTGGACTCTATGTAAGGTTTGCTTGAGAGTGATGATGTTGGAGTTAATGGATGGATGAGGACAATGTTGATGATGTTGGGGTCGAGTGCAAGGCTGACTTGGGTTTTAAGGTTGTGTTGGTTGGGTTTATGTGATGGTGATGGTGGATGATGATTTTTGCTCTGATGGGGTTGGGGTGGTGTTGATGTATATGGTTTGTGATGGAGGTTAGAATTTGATGAAGGGGTCTTAGGATCAGGGATGATGATGTTGAAGGAGGTATGTGCAGGATGGTGAGAGATGGTTGGGCTTAAGGCAAGGTTCACTTTTTTCCTCCCTTATCTCTTTTCATTGTTGCAACTTGCTTTTTATACCAAGTTTATACTGGTTAATTTATCAATATCTCCATGCTCTCTTAAATGAGGAGCGCTCACGAGGGCTTGTTCCCATGCCTCTGGAACTGCCAGGTCGAGCCAGGCAGAGCCCATTCCCCGCTGGAGCGTGCATGCGAAGAGTGGAAAGGCTGGAGTGGAGGCCATCACGCGCATGCTCATCCTTGGCACAGCTTCCTCTTTCATTTTTGTATATATTTTGGATAGAAATGTAAAAACAAACATATGGGTTTGTAACAAAAAACGTACCTGGGCTGGGCTTGAAACAATGAAAGGGATTCTCTTTTTTTTCATTTTTGTTTTAATTTTTGGAAAGAAAAACAACCTGAAAATTTGATTCCCTTTTTTATTTTTCCCAAAAGAGATGAAATAAGAAACTTAAATATGCAAATTTTGATTTTTGTTTAATAGACCGAACAAAATCTGGTGTTCACAGTTGCTCTTTACTTATTTCTTATAAGAAAATATGAAAAACCTAAGTTTTTATATTCGCTTTATAAGGAATGAGTAAAGACGTGAACGTTGATTTTGTTCGGCAATGCATGAAATTGAAAACAAGAAAGATTGAATTCAAATGGTGAAAGAAACTAAATGCTCATGAGAGGCACATGCAATGCGATGATGCAATTCAGAAACCAAGATGTATGAGTGACAAGAAATGTGACATGCATTTGTACACGCAAAAGTGTAAAAGCTGAAGGAAATTAAAAGCCTTGCGACCAACTAGATACAGGTCAACAAGTGATGGGAAATTAAAAGTCTTGCGACCAAGATACGGGCAACAGTGAAATTAAAAGCCAATGAGGGCTGACTGAAAATTAAAAACCTTGCGACCAACTGGATATGGGTCAATAGGTGACAGGAAATTAAAAGTCTTGACCAGGATACGGTCAACAAGTGGCAGGAAATTAAAAATAATGGCAATCTGAGGCCGACATGAAAAACAAATTGGCAATCTGAGGCCGACTCTGAAAGTAATGGCAATCTGAGGCCGATTGAAAAGTAATTGGCCATCTGAGGCTGACATGAAATGTAAATGGCAATTTGAGGCCGACATGAAAAAATAAATTGGCAATGAGGTAACTGAAAGGTAAATTGGCAATCTGAGGCCAACATGAAATGTAATGGAGTTGAGGCTAACTGAAAAGCAAAATTGGCAACCGAGGCCGACTAAAAATGAAATTGAAATTGGCAATTTAGGCCGATTGAAATGTAAAATTGGCAATCTGAGGCCGACTGAAGATGAAATTGAAATTAGCAATTGAGGTCAATAAAAAGATAAATTGGCAATCTTGAGGCCGACTGAAAATGAAATTGAAATTGGCAATCTATCAACTAAAAATTGGCAATCTAGGCCGACTGAAAATGAAATTGGCAAATAAGACATCCTTTTTCCTTTTTCAGATTATGTGCAAAAGTCATGAATTTATCATCCATTTTCAGTTTATTTCAAACACATTCTTGAAAAACTAACGGTAACTAAATTGAGCAAACCTCGAGAAAAACTTTAACCGATCAAACTCGTATTCCCGCACTGGACTTTCTAGTATACATAAGATCTTCCTTTCTTCTGTGACCTTACTCACCTCTTCCCATTCTCCTTCTTCTCTCTTTTCCTTTTTAGCATGGTGATTACTTTTCCACTAAGCCTATTTGAAGTTTCTGAATTCTCTGTGTGAGATTAGTCATTGATGTGTTGCTGTAAGCATTGTTAGGTCGTACGATTTACACTTAAATTTATACTTACTCAAGACATCATAAATAAACATGCATGCAAAGGAAAAGTGGAAGGATTAACTGAATAAAGATTTTTATTGCTCGATGTATTTGGACGACAATAACACAACATGTTTTGGAAAAGGAAACAAAATTGCATGAAAAACTGGATTGCTAAAAGCATGAAATTTTGCCCCAGTTCTGTTCTTAGTAACTTATTCAATTGATTTCTTGCAGCAAATCGGATGTCACAACCATTGTCTCCTCAATCTTATCATCTCTTGATCCCCAACAATTGCCCCAGTTTCAGTCTTGGTCGCTTGCTCACAGGACATGTTCAACACAGGAATTTGCCCAAGTGTGAGTTGCTTAAGATGATGCCTATTATTTGCTCTAATTTTTGCCTAGGCCGCCCTTTCAGGTTTTCGACCTAGCGAGCTTTTTCTTTTTATTTTTCTTCCTTTTTTGTTTTGCCCTAATTTTGCTTAGGCCGCTCTTTCGAGTTTTCGACCTAACGGGCTTCTTCCGCATCTTTTCAAGCATAAAACCTTTTGACTTGCATCGTTGATTGGTTTAGGCAATTCTCTTCCATCCATGTCTTGCAAAATCAATGCCCCGCCTGAGAGCGCTTGCTTGACCATGTAGGGACCCTCATAACTCGGAGCCCATTTTCCCCTTGCATCCTCTTGATTTGGGAGAATTTTTTTAGAACCAGATCTCCTGACAAAAATCTCTAGGACGAACTTTCTTGTTAAAAGCTTTAGCCATTCTACTTTGGTATAATTGGCCATGACAAATAGCCTTCAGCCCTTCTCTTCAATCATGTTCAACCGTTCATATCGAGCCTTCACCCAATCAGATTCTTCCAATTCTGCCTCCATCAGAACCCTTAATGACGGGATTTCCACTTCTATGGGGGATACAGCTTCCATTCCATACACCAATGAGAAGGGAGTTGCCCCTGTGCTTGACCGTATGTTGGTGCGATATGCATGTAGTGCATATGGCAGGTCTCTGCCAGTCTTTATAGTTCACCACCATTTTGGCGATAATTTTCTTGACATTTTTATTTGCGGCCTCAACCGTGCCATTCATCTCCGGCCTATAAGGAGCTGAGTTGTGGTGCTTGATTTTGAAAGTCTCGAAAATTTTTGAACTTCAGCACCATTGAGGTTAGGGGCATTGTCTGTGATGATCCTTTCTGGAATCCCATATTGATAATGTCCTTTTTGATGAATCTAAGAAACACTTTCTGCGTGATACCGGCATACGAAGCTTCCACCCACTTAGTGAAATAGTCTATCGCTACCAAAATGAAACGATGACCATTGGATGCCTTGGGATTAATTGGGCCGATGACATCCATGCCCCACATCGAGAAAGGCCAGGGAGATACCATGGTATGTAATGTAACTTAGGAGCATTGACTCGTCTGCATATATTTGGCACTTGTGGCACTTCCGAACATAGTTGATACAATCACTTTCCATGGTGGACCAATAATAACCACTCCTTAGGATTTTGCGTGCCATCATGTGTCCATTGGCATGGGTTCCACAAATCCCTTCGTGGACTTCAACCATGATTATTCGAGCTTCATGAGCATCTACACATCTAGGAGAGTGGTATCATGATTCCTCTTATAGAGGACGTCACCATTCAGGAAAAAGGACATGGCTAGTCATCGGATTGTCTTCTTATTCACCTCATTTGCCCCGTTGGGTATTCTCCCTTTTGAATATACTCCTTGATGTCATGATACCAGGGCTGGCCGTCCGACTCAATCTCCACACTACCACAGTATGCCGGTTCATCTTGCACCTCTACATGGATAGGTTGGACATCGATGTGGACTTCCAATTTAGTCATTACAGCCAAAGTTGCCAATGCATCCGCAAATTGGTTCTTGTCTCGAGTTAAGTGAGAGAACGATATATCATCAAAGTGCTCAATTAATCGAGACAAGTACTTCTATAAGGTACCAATTTTGGATCCTTTGTTTGCCATTGTCTTTTAACTTGGTAGATAATGAGTGCCGAATCTCCAAAGACTTTTAGTTCTTTGATTCCCAAGTCAATTGCAACCTGCAAACCATTCGCACATGCTTCATATTCTGATGTTGTTGGTACATTCAAAATCTAGTTTGATGGAAATTGGGTACGCTTCCAGCGGTGACACTACTATAGCTTCTACTCCACATCCGTTCATGTTGACAGCTCTCATCAAAATACATCTTCCACATATTCTCCTCTTCTTCATCTTCTCCTTCCACCTCCAGGACCTCGCTCACGAGGAATTCAGCCATGGTGGGTTGTGCATCCTCCAAAGGGTTTTCAGCTAAATGATCAGCAATTGCACCTCCCTTGACAGACTTTTGGGTCACATACTTGATATCAAATTCTGACAATATCACTTGCCACTTCGACATTCTCAATGACACATGAGGACTATCAAATATGTATTTTAGTGGATCCATTCGAGAGATTAGCCAAGTAGTGTAGTATAACATGTACCGTCTTAGCCTTTTGGAAGCCCACACTAATGCACAAGGTCTTTTCAATGGTCAAGTAGCGGGATTCACAGTCATTAAGCTTCTTGCTCAGATAGTAAATGGCTGTTCCTTCTTTCCAGACTCGTCATACGTCCCAACATTGCCCCAATTGACGTGGGCAATACCGTGAGGTACAATATTAAAGGACGACCCGTAGGCGGATCAAACTGGAGGTTTCATTAAATAAGCCTTTATTTTGTCAAAGGCCTCTTGGCATTCTTCATTCCATTCTCCCCTAATGCTTTCATAACAGCTTGAATATGGGCTCGCAAGTGCTAGTTAAGTTGGCAATAAATCTAGCAATGTAGTTGAGTCTCCCAAGAAAACTTCTCACTTCCCGTTCAGTTCGAGGAGCTGGCATCTCTTGTATCGCCTTCACCTTGTCGGGTCCACCTTTATCCCTTCTCGCTAACAATGAATCCGAGTAATTTCCCTGAGAAGCTCCAAAGATGCACTTATTTGGGTTCAGCCGCAGCTTGTATTTTCTGAGCCTTTCAAATAGCCTTTCAGGACTGCCACGTGACTTTCTCCTCTTTAGACTTGGCGACCATATCATCTACGTACACTTCAATCTCCTTATGCATCATATCATGGAACAATGCGACCATGGCACGTTGGTAGGTGGCACCGGCATTCTTCAATCCGAATGGCATGACTATAGCAAAATGTTCCCCACGGAGTTATGAAAGTAGTTTTTCCTTTATCATGAATGTCCATCGGATCTGATTATATCCAGAGTACCCGTCCATGAATGAAAAGCGGTGACTCCAAGGATTATCCACCAAGACATCAATGTGAGGGAGAGGAAAATCATCCTTTGGGCTAGCTTTGTTTAGATCCCGATAATCCATACACATTCTCACTTTTCCATCCTTTTGGGTACAGGCACAATGTTAGCCACCCAGTGTGTGTCTTGATACCTCCAGAAATCCAGCTTCTAGTTGTTTAGTCACTTCTTCTTTTATTTTCAATGACATGTCAGGTCGCATTCTTCTCAACTTTTGCTTTTTCTGCTGCTTTTGGATACAAAGGGATCTTATGTGAAGCTATTTCCGGATTAACCCCGGCATATCATGATAGGTCCATGCAAAGACATCCAGATATTCTTCAAAAAGTGCAATCATTTCTGTGCGTTCTGGTTTTCCACTATTTTCAGCTTTTCTCTTCTTCAGTGCCCATGTTAATCAATTCAATCACTTCATTGTCTAAGTCAAATCCCTTTTCTGTATTCTCCAAAAGATTAGAAAATTGCCCAACAATTTCTTCATCCTCCTCAAATTCATGGTTATCACAATCGAGTGCAGCAAGAGAATCAATTGATAGGCTTCCAAAGTCCATTTCATGTGGCAAAATTTCTATAGCATTTAGATTCCTGGAAAGCAATATATAGTGGGTAATCAATGCGGAAAAATTCAAATTAATGGGCTGAGAAAATAAAGATAAAAATAAAAAGAACGAAAGGAGAATAGAAGACACAAAGAACTTGAAAAGATGAGTAGGATAATAAAGAAAAGTTGCTAGAAAAACATGCAAGTTTTATTCAACTGATGTCTTTAAGTAGCATAAATAACAGCATAACACCTTTACAACATAGACAATTACTTTGCAATAACATCATCACTGGTTCAGCTGTCCAGCTCATTTAGGACTTCATCATCATTGGCAGCATAAACCTTGTTGCTTTCTTCAGTTGTCTCCATGTCCAAGGTATTGATGGTGAGACGGAGCAAGAGGAGCGAACTTTTCCAGCTATAATCACCTCAGCTGGACCTGGAAATGTCTCCTTCAGGTGAGGGATTTGTCTTACTTTCTTCTTATCATTCTCATGTTGGAGGGTCATGGCACTCATCTCCTTTGATAATGATGCATCATATCCCAAACCAAATCGGTTGGGTTTCTTGGAGATCGGTATAGGTATTCTGATACCTTTAGTTGTGATCCCAACCCTTTACCCTGAAATATCCGTTCTTAGCCATGATATGAGCCACTATTTGATTAACATTTTGAATTGTGGATCCACTGCACTCATGTTTAGGCTTTACCAACTCCAGGCTGTGCCACAAATTATCGTCTATTGGCTCAACATTCTCCACATATGGTAGTGAGACTGGTTTGGATACAATGATGTCCCTTTCTCCATGGATTGTCACGACTGATCCATTCTCAATATATTTAACCTTTTGATGCAAGGTTGAAGGGACAGCACCAATATCATTGATCCATGGTCTTCCTAATAGCATATTATAATCTGAGCCAATCTCCATCACCTGGAATAACACTTCTGATTTGCTTGGTCCAATCTCTAGTGGCAACACCACCTCCCCCAAAATGCTTTTCCTAGCCCCATCAAAAGCCTTCACCACCATCACTTGGGTGATATATCATCCATACTCATCGATAGTTGTTTCAAGGTTGACATGGTAATACATTTAACCCTGATCCTCCGTCAATAAGGACTCTAGGCACTATGTGGCCTTTGCATTTGAGGGTTATATGTAATGCTTGTGGGTTAGCCCGTGACACCACTTCTTCATCTAAGAATGTGATCATATTGACACGTTTCACTGGATCCACCATATTTACCATATTCTCCAATGAAGTGCCGGGCTTGACATAGGCTTCCTTTAAAACTTTTAATACTGCCTTTTGATGAGACTCAGACGACAGGATTAGCGACAGAAGAGTATTCTGCAGGAGTCTTCTTTAATTGTTCCAGGAATATCGTACCGCTCTCGTTTCATGATTTTAAGGAATTCTTCCTCTTCCTCTTCTTCCTTTTTCTTCTCTCTAACATCTCCTTCGTCCACAAATTTTCCTTTTCCAGCTCTTTGGGTCCGTACACCCTTCCGCTTCTTGTTATTCCTTTCACCTCCATGATATTAGTCACCTCCTCACTTGTTTGAGCCTTTGAGATTTCCCCTTCATCACTTTTCATCTCAACCTTGGTTTCATAGCTCCAAGGTACGGCATGTGTGTCCTCATATACAAAAGGTGTTGGTTTCTTCATAGTGATCACTACCTTTTCCCTTCGGTGTCTGATTAAGCGGGGCACTCGAAGCACAAAACGCTCGATCACATTTACTTCCTCAAGGAAGTTCGGCCTCCTTTTTGCCTGAATCACACCCAGGTTGAGTAATTTCTGAACTCGAACTTTAAAATCCCAACAACTTTCTATATCATGACCGAAACCTCCAGAGTGGTACATACAGTTTGACTTCATATCATTCTTCTCATTCTCTTTCATTGCAAAAGCAGGTACGTTGTGCCGTAGCCAGTTTCCTTTAAACCAAAGAAAATTTTCTCCATGGGTGTTCTAAGACTTAACACTTTCTTAATCCAGGGTTCCTCCATTTCCAAGGCATTTATCCGACTTCCTCCTTCATGGTTCGGAATCGGATTATTGACAATATCTGGTTTTGACTCTTCTTGAAAGTCCAATCTCCCGCAAGCAATTAGCTTTCTCACGTGTCTTAAAGCCTTCACAATCTTCGATAGAATGCCCTGCTATATCCATATGATATTTGCAAGTTAAGCTCGGGTTATACCAAGCTGGGTATGGTGGTTCCAATGGGCGCACAGGATATGCTGAGATCAAGTGAGCATTAACTAGCCGTTGAAAAAGGTCAGCATTTGAGATGGATAGTTTTGGGAAAGGTGGTAAGTTTGGGAATCGAGAACGACTTTGGTTTTGGGTATTAGGCCGTGGTGGTGTGGTATTTGGGTAATTCTGAGGATGTATGGTTGGGTTATAGGTGTATGTTGGACGAACTGGTTGGTATGGGCGTATATGAATGTTATTGACTTGAGGTTGGGGGTATGGCATTGTATTTGCAGTTGGAGTGGCTTGGTATAGTGGGTAAGGAGGGATGGATGGTATTTGGGTTCTTGGGTGTGTCGAGGCATATCCTGGCATGAAAGATTGTTGACCTTGCACATAATTTACTTCGCCTCCTTTTTTCTAGGCGGAATCCTCTTCTTGCTTCCTCATGGCTCATAGGAAGTTTCCCGCGCCAGGCTCTCAATCCTTTCTCCAGCCTTTCAGCTAGAGAATCCTTGTATGCGGCTCCTGCCATTGCCCCGATATAAGGGATCCTAAAGTTCCCAAAGTATGAACACATTTCAGCTTGGATGAGTGGTGGTTGAACTTGAGGCTAAGGCTCTCCACCTTTGGGCGTAATGCTTAAATGGTTCATCCTTCTTCTTCTGCATTGAGCTTAATTGTTCTTGGTAGGTGCCACTTCGAGATTGAATTTGTATTGACTCATAAACAGATCGGCCAATTCTCTCCAGCTCGTGACTCTCGAATGGTCCAGCTGAATGTACCAGTCCAAGGAGGTCCAGTTAAACTTTCATGGAAAAAGCTAACAAGGAACCTTTCATCTTTGGACCATATTGCCATCTTAGTACAGGAGCTCTTCAAGTGGAACAACGGGTTACCGGTCCCATCATACTTTGAGAAGTCAGGGACCTTGAAGTCTTTGGGAACTATCAGGTCATAGGAGCGCACAGTTGCTCAATCTCCACACCGCCATAGGAGCTAGGACCTTGGATAGCTTTAATCCGTTCTTGTATTTTCTTCATCCACTCTTCTTTGAATCCTTTCTCCACCTCTGAATGATCGTTCCCTAAGAAAGGTGATTGTTTTTGAACAACAACACGGGATGGTTCCCAAATAGGGGTAACGTGTCCGTGCTCTTCAACATGTGCATTTTCTACGCATGATAACCTTCTCCAACAGGAATCACTATTGGCATCGTCGGTGGTGGTTGAGAGTTACCTGACATTCCGCCAATGTCATTCATCCCTTGGGTGATGTTTAGAGCTGCATCTATACCATAGGTATGGTTATCGTTGCAGCACTTGGTTGTACACTCACTGGCATACCAACCTGCCCGATTTTGGTAAGCTCCCAATAAATCTAGTGACTCTTTCATGGCTAATATCATTTCTTCTATCCTTGTTTGATTATTCGACATTTCGTTCAATTTTCCTCTCAATGCATCAACCTCCATGCTTAGATTCCTTCCTGATTCAACATGAGTTGCATCCGAATGAGCCTTTCCTGATCGGCATTACCTCCTGCCATTTTGGTCCGTGCTCTGGTATTGTGGACACGAGTTTGATCGGTATCCGTCTTCCTTGGGCGCCCAATGGTTACAAATCTTCACACTATCAAAATGTTAACAACATTCAAACAGGTTAAAAATTTTATTATAACTATATGCAGAAGAACAAATGAACAATAGTCATCAAAAGTTCTTTGTCAACACTAGGATGCCCCGCACCCGTTCTTATGGGCATATCACCCTATAAGTCAAGGTGCGGTTAATAGCGGCTCTTTAGGGAGAATCCGCTCCTCTATAGATGCTATCTAATGAACACTAGCAATGCAGTTCTTCTTTTCTATATGATTGAGTTTCTCACATTCTTGCGCAAGGATAAACAATCTCAAAGCAAAAATGTGATTGATCACTTTCTAGGGGAACATTTGACCCTTCATAGAAAGCATCGAGCATACTATAGACAATTGGTAACTTAGAAGAGGCACAAATATTAAAATTTCATTTACTTCCGAGTGAAATTCTGAGTACAAATCATTTCAGAATACATCATACACTAATAGAGAGAAAACAACTACATCAAAAGGACCTTTCTTCATGAAACTACATCAGAAGCTTCATCTTCTTTCTTTTGAGACCTCTGGCAATGTTTTCGCATGAATCCATGAATTCTGTCACTTCTTGAGGTAACTTGAATGGTGGCATCTTACCAATTTGTTCACTTGCCTTTGCAAAGCGATGGACAAAGTTTGGGATGTAATGACTCAATTCACCAGCTAACTTCCCATACTTTTCTTTCCATTCGAGGGCCTTTTCTCTCCATGATTTTCCAAATTCGGTCGCATCAACAAATAAGTCATGATACTGGTTTGCCGATGTCCACCCCCAAATGGCATCATGTTTGGTCTGTGCCAACATTGTTGACAAGTGTTCTACTTGCGCTTCCAGTCCTTTTTCTTGTCCTTCTCTTTGCTGACTCCATTTTCAGGCTCCAAATGCTTTTATCTCTATTGCTGACTTCTTGTTCTACCCTTTTTACTATGCGACTCTTTTTGTTAATCTCCTCTTTTAACTTGTTCCTTTCTTTTTCAAACATATGAAGTCTTCCTTCCAGCTCTTGAATCTTGGCCAAATGGGTAATCGGAACCTTTTCTTTGCCTTTCTTGGATCTTGTGATAGCACATTCATCTTTTAAGGCTTCAACTTCCTTAGCCATTTTCTCACACGACTTTGAAGAATGGTATTTTCCAGATCAGATGCCTCCTTTTCTCTTCCAAGAATCGCATTTGTGCCTTCATTATTTCTATCTGGGAGGTGAATTGTGCGTTTCTAGGGTTTCCACGGAACCGTATTGCTTGGAATGCTCTTTGGGATATTATTTTTCCCAACTCTTTGCCTCCATTCTCTGGATTCTTGAGAAGAGGTTAGCCGTTGTTGCCCGAGCTCCTTTTTCCTAGGACCTTGATGTCATCCCATGCCATTTTAATCTTCTTTTCTTGTTCCATGGTACTTTTATCTTTCTGATATAGGAAGCTAAACCCCTCAAGTTGCTTTTCTTGTGGTTTTGTTTGGGTCCAATGAAGTTGTCTAAGCACCAATGCAGGTGTGTAGGAGATACATCCCCTTGGACCCATCAAAGGAACATTGTGAAAGTCACCGCAACTATATATAACGCTTTCTCCATGGTACCAAGGGCAAACCCATTTGAAAGAATTTGATTGGATTTCTGAGAACTCTTTTTCCATGCCAGTGCCTCTTGATGACTTATCTGCACATGATGGAAGCTTCCTAAAGGATCAGGAAAGAGGCCCATGCGATTATTGGCATATGTGTGAGTCATGAACCAAACGTATAACATTTGCGAACAACATCGCAACCTGCCACCATTTTTGGAGGCAAACTCCCAAGGAAAGAAAGGTATCTGCCAATATAGCCGGAATAGGATTCATGCCTTGTGTCTCAAACTTGAAAAATACATCCATGGCGGCCTGGTCAACAACATCTGGTGTGAATGGAAATAGGACTAATCCATAAACAGTTAGTGCCAACGTTCGATTGAAGAAGTCCCAATTTCCTTGTTGGGCCAAGGTTTGCAGATGAGTTTCAAGAAAATTCCTCTTGATTCCTTGAGTGGATCCCTCACTTCCATTTCCATTTTACTTACTTCAACTCCAATTATTTTGGCAATCTTTTCTTTACTGACATAATGCCCTTGATAGAGATACACACCAGATTTGTCTCGAATTGGTAGCCTTATCATGACCGAGTACTCTTCTATGGTTGGTGTCGTATCAAAATCAGGTAACTCAAAACAGCAAATAGAAGAGTTCCAAAATTGCGAGAGAGCACTTAATGCTGTTACTTCTACTGGGATAAGTAGCAAATCCAATATACGCCCATATGCGTGTCTAAAGAGGATCGGACTTCACGAGGCATCAACTGAATTATTTCTTTCACATTCTCAAGCTCGTTACTAGTCACTGTAACTTTGATGTTCCTTCTCCAATTATGTGCATTGCTAGTGTTCATTTGTATTGCTTCCATATTGCTTTGAACTGATGATGACTTTTGCTTTATTAACAATCAAAGATCACACTGTGGGAAATAAAAGATGAATGAGTAAGATTAAACAGAATGGAAAGAAAGGACAAAAATGCATGCTCTTATTGAGAATATAAGATGCTTCCTAAGAACATGATAACACACAAACCTATCAAATTTTCTTATCAGAAAGTAAATTATGGAAAGAATATGATGTGATGAATGCATGTGATAATGTTTTGATGCAACATTAACTATTTAAAATAAAGCATAAAGAAGTGCAAAGTAAAGGATGAAAGAAGCATGCTCCCTTTGTCCTAACAGGGTAAAACTTTAATGGATGGGAAGTTCAAGAACCTGATTTGGTGGTTGCTAAGTTCAACTATGCGTGCACACATTCATGGTGGATCTAGACTTCTAACCCTCATGGTCCCATAATTGCCCCTATCCATAGGACAGAGATCGACCTTCGAACCAACCATAAGTAGGGATGAACCCTCTCAATATGATTGACCCATAAAGCCAGGAACAATCTGAGTGGTATCCCAACAACTATCAAGTGAGCATGAAGCCCCTCATGACAATGTCAAGAAACCCCCTATCCTCGGTCGCATAGGCTTGGGTATAGAGCCCAACAAGTGTGTGAGATAAGTGATTGTGAAGTGTGTGCAGGGAGCATACAAACCTTTCAATCCTAACACTACATGCACTCCTGCAAAACAAAATACAAACAACAAATATATACAGAACAATAATGGTCGTCTACCCTAAGGTTTATACATAAAGAATATTAAACTTCTAAGAAAGGAAAAACACTGTACAAAATAAAATAGGAAAGGAAAAACAGAAATCGAATGGCTATATTTAATTTGCACAATTAACTAAAACAGGCCTTACTCTTACTGTAGTCCCCAGTGGAGTCGCCATCTGCGCAACCTGATCGCGACGGGACGGCGAAAATTGATTTTAAAAAATGGGAGTCGCCACCAAGTTTATTTAAAGTTGGGAAAACATGGAAAAACCCATTAAAAAATGGTCTTTGAAACCAATTTGAGTTCGGAGTCGGTTATGCATAGGGAAGGGTAAGAATTAACGCACCTAATACACCCGTCTTTTGACGGTACCTTTCATTAACTGTGCAAATTAAATAATAACTCTTTTCTAAATAAATAAATAGATGAATAGAAAAAACATATTTACAATTTAAACAAAACAATTTAAGGAAAATTAATTTTGACTTGACAGGTGCCTGCCACGTACCCTCTGGTGCAATGAGAAACTCAAAGTCACGTAGTTTTAAAAATGAGTCTGTGTTGATGATTTTAATTAAAGAGAATGAAAATGTGTTGATTGATTTTTATTTTTGACAAGTATTTTATGACTGATGGATTAAATAAGAAATTCCGCTTGTTTTCAGGATTTAAGTTAGCACTAGACTACTCAATAAATCCTTACAGTTCAATAGTACATGAAGGAGGCATCCACCTCTCAATCACAACTATTAATTGTTGCGCGGATAAAAGAAATTTATTTTGTTTTTTTTTTTTTGTTTACATATCAATGCCTAAGACTCTAAAAAAAGCAGTCCCTACATTAAAAAAAAAAAGGAACAGCCAAAAAATTCAGCAACATAGACCCATAGTTCCAACCCAACATAGCCCAAGTGACAAAAACAAACTTGACCAAAAACACAAACCTAAATCTAATTCCTGGTGGTAATGTGAGTGTGGCAAAAGATCAAGTTGAGGAAGACAAATGTGTGAGAGGCGGCGAAAAGAGAGAGGTGGACTTCGGGTGGCCCACCCGCCGAGGTGGCGGGTAGAGGAAGCGGCGGAGCTTCGGCTGAGCGCGACGGTCTTCGCGCGGCGATCGGTTCCGCCGGGTGGCAAGGGCGACGCGAGGGGCGGTGCTTCGCGGCCGGCTCCACGCGAGCCGGGTCCTGGGCGCTGAGGCCGAGCTCACCGGCTTCGCCATGAGCTGTCGACCTCCTCGGCGGTCCCTGCTAGACGAGGGGCTCCACCCGGCTTTCTCCCAGGTGGTGGCGGAAGAGGCGGACTTCACAGGAGCGGAGGCGCCTTCACCCGCGAGAGAGACCGCGAGGCGGAGCCGCTCGATGGAGAAAAGTGTGCAGAGAGACCGCGAGGAAGTAGCCACTAGACGAGAAGTGCGCGATGGAGTGGTTTGCCGCCGGGATGCTTCGATGGAGACCGCGTGAGGGAGGCGCGCAATAGGTGCTGGCGGTGCTCCTCCGCCCCGTGGAGGCACGAGCCAAGGCAGCGGGGTACTCCTGAGCGCCGCGATTCTGGGACTAGGAGTAGATGGAGCCCGCCTTGTGATGCTTCGCACCTCCCGTTCTATCTGCTTCCCTTTTTACTTGGTTTGATTGTTCTAGTTTAGATGTGCTAATTGTTTTGGTTCCTGATAGATTGCCGTGGCTATGGTAAAAACGGTCAGGAGGATATGGGTGCTGGACTTTATGCAAGGTTTGCTTGAGAGTGATGATGTTGGAGTTAATGGATGGATGAGGACAATGTTGATGACGTTGGGTCGAGTGCAAGGCTGACTTGGCGTTTAGGTTGTGTTGGTTGGGTTTATGTGATGGTGATGGTGGATGATGATTTTTGCTATGATGGGGTTGGGTGGTGTTGATGTATATGGTTTGTGATGGAGGTTAGAATTTGATGAAGGGTCTTAGGATCAGGATGATGATGTTGAAGGAGGTATGTGAGATGGTGAGAGATGTTGGGCTTAAGGCAAGGTTTTTTTTCCTCCTTCTCTCTTTTCATTGTTGCAACTGCCTTTTTATACCAAGTTTATACTTGGTTAATTTATCAATATCTCCATGCTCTCTAAATGTAGGAGCGCTCACGAGGGCTTGTTCCCATGCCTCTGAACCGGGTCGAGCAGGCAGAGCCCCATTCCTGACTTGCATAGCGTGCATGCGAGAGAGTGGAAAGGCTGGAGTGGAGGCCATCACGTGCATGCTCATCCTTGGCAGAACTTCCTTTTTCATTTTTGTATATATTTTGGATAGAAATGTAAAAACAAACATATGGGTTTGTAACAAAAAACGTACCTGGCTGGGTTGAAACAATGAAAGGATTTTTTTCATTTTTGTTTTAATTTTTGGAAGAAAAACAACCTGAAAACTTTGATTCCCTTTTTTATTTTTCCCAAAAGAGATGAAATAAGAAACTGTAAATATGCAAATTTTGATTTTTGTTTATGGACCGAACAAATTCGGGTATTCACAATGGGTTCTGATAGTGTTTAGGTTTTGGTGTTTTTGGCAGTATGTGGTGTACATCTATATAGACCTTCGATATTGCTATTCCACCTTTGCGCAGGTCTTATTTATTAATTGGGCATTGCTTATTTAGATGCCCTGAAATATTTTGTATACCTCATACACTATTAATTGAATTACCTTATCAATTTGCGCACTTATATCCATCTATGTGTCTCTTTTTTTAATTTTTTATACTTAGTTTTGGCTTCCAGTTTTTGCCTTTCAGCATCAAGATAACATTGCTATTTTGTCTACTCCTTTACTTATCCCCAATTGTACTGATGGAAACTGAAGTTAAGAAATACTAGCATAGCTTTTTTCGTCCTTTTGTTTCATGGTTTTAATGGAATTTTGATAAGGGGTTGACTAAATGTATGGTGAATTGTTAGATTGCACCTAGCCCTTTTGTTCTGATTTTTTATAATGTTATAAAAGTATAATTTCTTAACAGGTGCTGTTAATATGATTTGAATTTAGTTTGAAAGTTAGTCGACTTATTATCACCCATTTCATTATAATGGTATTGAAGTTTCCCCAAATTTGATAAGTTTTTAATAATTTCATAGCTGTGTAAACCAATATTACGATGCCTTAGTTTATTTTTCAAAAAAAGGAAGGGTTAAGAGCAGAGGAGTAATGTGCAAATCTATTTCTATCGGAGTCTACTTATGTGTTTGTACTGTTTTGGTTAAATTGCAGCATTTCTTTTATGTGGTGAAAGTATATACCAAGCTTGATGGCATTTTAAACTATGTTAGTGTTTGTGTTAAAACAATGGACTTCATGGCCAATGTTTTTCTTAACACTGCAGTTATTACTTTTAAGAAATATGATCGTGAATCATTATCATTAAGTAATTTTATTTTGCTTTATTCTTTAATACCATGGATGCCACAACCAAAATCTCATGGGACGGAAAAAAGAGAGATTAAAAATCAAAGTCGCTGTCAAATTTTATTTAAATTGAAAAATATTAAAAAATCTATTTATTTTTTAAAAAAGATTTTTGAAACCATATTTGAGTTCATGAGTCAATTATATAGAGAGAAAAACAAGAACTTAATCTTACAACACCCGTAATACATTGGTCTTTGGTCGGTATCTTAGGTGAGTTGTGCAAATTAATTAATAACCTTTTTTAAAAAACTCTTTTATTTTGATTTTTTATTTTTATTTTACTTTCTTATTTTTTTAAAAAGGATGGGACATACACAATTATAATTAAACAAACAAATTAAGAAAATGTAACGACCCGTTGAGAAAATGACTTGCACGTGAGAATTTGGATCCCCATGGAAGCCTCATGATTGACTAATATGGATAAATAAATATATTCAAAATATTTTAAACTTAACTAAATTCCATAATTCTAAAAATATTTTCAATCATAAATACTGAATATAAAACTATGCAAAATTCATAATTAGGGCCAAAGTCAAACATATTAAATGACCGAAATTCTGAAAATAGTCAAAATAATATAATGCATGTCCAGGATCCTGCCTACACAATTATTGGAGCACTACATATTGACATAATAACAGGAAGCTTCACTCCAAAGCGAAACTCACCAAAGAAGCTGGAATACTACTGAGGAGGATCCCTGGTGGTAGAGAACCTGAGCTGTATTTGTAGTGGAGGAAAAGAGATGGGTGAGTTCATCAAAATTCATGAATGAGTCTCCACTCATAACTCACATGGGACAATAACAAAATACATAACATATACATACAACCAATGTAAAATATTATATATATATATATATATATATATATATATATATATATATTATTTACATATAACCTATTGAAAATAATAATTTAACTAAATCCATAGTAATAATTAGTAGAAATAGAAGAGGTTTTGTACTTAAATAATCTAAGCTAAATAGCTAAACCTGAGCAATAGCTAAGCCTGAGATACACCTAATGGTTTCATAAATGGATACCATATGGGTTTACTATGAGTGAGCTAATCCTCTAGCTGACCACTTATTACCAAGGTTAACGATTACCTGCTTAACCGCTCACCGTTTCTCACTATTTATTGGCTAAAAACTAATAACAATAAAATTAACTATTCATACAATACTTGGATTCATGAAATTTTTTGACTCAATAAGATAAATATAATTCATACATACAACAAGTATGGTCTCTGAGTTTTCTAAAATAATAATTTGTCATGATAATTACAAAACAATAATTTTCTAAAATTTCTATAATCCATAAAGACATATTTTTTTTGGCATAAATCATTCTAAAATTTTATAAATAATTTATATAATACTAAAAATAATAATAATGACCAAAGGATGGCTATGCCTAAACCCACACACCGTTGGTAGCGGGAGTATACTTCCTCTAACAACTTGACTCTGAGGAACTGAAATTATACTAGCAACTGCCAAATAATACAATAAAAATATAAACAATTTGACTTTATCACCCAAAATGAGTTTGGAATGATAGTGAGGAAAAATATTGTGTGAAAACTATGTCTGAGGATCCAAACTTATAAATTAAATAAAAAGGGAAGGAACTAACTAAATTCTATGGAGATCACTTACCGGAATAATTAATTGGAGGAAATTGTGAGAACTATATTTTTTTGAACAAAATCTTTAACCTTAGGGCTCTTAGAAAAATATTTATGAATATTATAACGTGTCTAAAATATATTAGGAGTATAAAATGAAGAGCAGAAAAATGAAATTGAAAACGAACTGAAGTTGCAGAAGCGCCTTCATTCATGTATATATATAGGTTTTATAAGTAAAAATAAAATTAAAAAATGTACTTGTGTGCCCCGTGTGGTTATATATATATATAAATTGAAAATGCAAGCGTGCAACTCGCATTTGGTTTTTTTCTTTCTTTTCTTTTCTTTCAATGTGATACATGTTCTTTCCCTTTCTTTTTTTTCTTCTGATGTGAATGCACGTTCTTCTTTCTTTTTTTTTTGAACCTTTTCTTATATATATATATATAATAATAACATAATACCAACATGTTACACGTTTTCTCTTATAATATTATTAGAGGGTTCCTACATACATAAAATAATATTAAAATATCTATTAACTAATAGTAATAGTAATAATAATTTTAATATTAATAAATTTTGTATTTAGGATATCACATACTACCCTCCTTCAAAGAGATTTGGTCCCCAAATCTAAAACAACATACCTTGAGTAGGAAAAAGGTGGGGATGCTTGATTTTCATGGCTTTTTCAGCTTCCAAGTTGCTTCATTGCTGAATGGTTCTTCCAAATAACTTTCACTTTAAGCTATTTCTTTTTAGCGAAGCTTCTTGATCTGCCATCCACGATGATAACTGGTTCCTCTTCATAAGACATACTCTCATAAATTCCGTTGAGGAGCAAAAGCACGGTGTACGGGGTATATATTTCCTGAGCATATGAACATGAAACATCTGGGTGTATGACCGATAATGGGAGACATGCCAACTGCAACCACTTCCAACTTTTCTAAACTCAATTGGCGATAAAACGAAGGCTTAACTTTCCCTGCCTACCGAACCTCATTATCCCTTTCATAGGGGATACCCTCAAAAACACGTGATCCCAACCGCAAACTCCAAGTCATGCCTACGTTATTTGCATAAGACTTTTGCATGGATTGTGCTTAAAAGGCACTCCCTCACGAATTGAACCTTCTCAAGGTTTCCTGAACTAGGTTTGGGCCTAAGGACTTAGCTTCCCAAGTTCAAACTATCCATAGGAGATCTGGATGCTTTCCATACAAGGCTTTGAATAGAGATGTCAAATCGTGTTAGCCCCCTCTGCTGCCGCCAAACCCTCCATTTTTGCTGGCTTAGTCAAGTTTTAAGCCCACTAAAAAATTTCAACCGCCTAACCCGTCCGCTAACCCCGGCTTAGGCGGGTTCGGGATTGAGCTTGGCCTTCCAGGCTAAGACTTTTGTATTTTTTTTAAAAAAATTCATAATTTATTGGTAAAAAGTAAGAAATATATGATCAAAAAAGAAAAAAGTAAGAAATATATACACTTACTAAGATAGGATCATGGATAGTTGATATTATTCACTCAAAGTTAAAACTTAAAAATAAATAGTGTCATAGCTCACAAATAACATTATTAACAATAACATTTAGTTAAAGTTAGTGTATAATTGTTATTAACCTTGAAAAATTGGGTATACATAAATAAAAAATATTTTTTAAATATTTTTTTAAAAAAAATTTATCAAAACATTAAAAAGTATTTTTTTGAATTTTTTTTTTATTTTTTGACGGCCCCTTGCCAATCCCTAAGGGGTCTAGGCCTTACCATTTCAAACCTATTTTATTTTGGTGAGCCAACCCGCGCCCCCATTTTTGGCGGGCTTTTGCCAAGGTGGGCCTAAACGAGACGGCTCGTTTTGACATCTTTAGCTTCGAATGATTTCCATCTAGATACTTGCCTAGTAACCATTATATGAGAACTCAATCAAGGGTAGGTGATCACACCAAGCTTCCTCCAAAATCTAGCATATAAGCTTTGAGCATATCTTCTAAGGTTTTTATCGTCCTTTCTGACGGCGTTGGTCTAAGGATGGAAACCTGGTCAATCCACGTGTCCGAGGGCCTCCTAAAATGCTTTCCAAAATCGCTAGGTGAACTTGGACCCTCTGACATATGATGGATATGGGACACCATGAAGTCTGACTATTTTATTTATGTATACTGAGCATATTGTGCTTGGATTTAAGGTAGTCTTTATTAGTAAAAGTGTGCTGACTTGGTCATCCTATCTACTATTACCCATATGGAATTGACTCTTTGGTGGTTCAAGGTAACCCAACTACAAAGTCCATAGTTATCCTCTCCCACTTCCATTATGGAATATCTATCGTTGAGTAACCCGCTGGCCTCTGTCTCTAGCTTGACTTGCGGCACACCCACCTAGCTACAAAGCCACCGATATCTCTTTCATACCATCCCACCAGGATTGCTATTTGAAATCCTAGACACTCAGCTGACCCTGATGTACTAGAAGGCATCATGGGCTTCATCCATAACTTTTCTCCTCATTTCACCCACGCGGCACGATAAACGGTTCCCAAAGTGCAACACACCCTTAGCATCAATGAAAACTTTGTATTCTCACCCTTACGAACATCCTCAACCAACTTAACTAGCTTCGGTTTCTGTTGTGCCTTGATTTATCCTACCAAGGTTGACCGAACCTTGATGAAGCTGCAAGGCTCCCTGATTACTAAAGCCAAATTGAATTCCCTCAGCTTTCAACTTATGAATATCTTCCACTACGGCTGCCTCAGGAAGTGCTATGTGGGCCAAACCGCCTGACTTTTGTTCAAGTATCTGACTACATTTGCCTTCCCTGGGTGGTACGAGATCGAGTATCATAATCTTTAACAATTCAAGCCATCTGCGCGTCCGTAAATTCAAATCCTTTTGTTGAAATATGTACTTCAAGCTCTTGTGGTCGTGAAAATGTCACAAGTCTCTCCATAGAGTAGTGCCTCCAAATCTTCAAGGCAAAAACCACTACCGCCATTTCCAAGTCATGCGTAGGGTAATCCGTCATGCTTCTTAAGTTGCCGTAAGGCGTATGCTACAACTTGACCATGCTGCATTAGGACACAACTAAGTCCAACTCTAGAAGCATCATAGAATTGAAAAGCCACCCGCCGAAGGTAATACGAAGATTAGTGCTATGGTTAACATGTATTGAGCCTCTGAAATCTCTCTTCATATTCTTCAATCCATTGAAATTTGATATTTTTCTATGTTAGCTTGGTCATGGGTGCGGTGATCCTTCAGAAATCCTAACGAACCGCCCTATAGTATCTGTGAAGCAAAGAAACTACAAACTTCTGAAACTCGTTGTAGGTCTAGGCCATTGCTGGACTACTTCCACCTTCTTTGGATCTACTAGAATACCATCCTTCAACACCACGTGTCCAAGGAATGCTACTTGATCTGCCAAACTCACACTTCGAGAACTTGGCATATAACTATTCTCCCTCAAAGTTTGTAGAACTATTCTAGATGTTGCTCATGTTCCTTTTTACTCCTGATACACTAAGATGTCATTAATGAAGACAATCACAAAGTAATCTAGAAATGGCTTAAACACCCTATTCATCAAATCCATGAAGGCTACTGGGCATTAGTCAACCTAAAGGACATCACAAAGAACTCATAATGTCCATAGTGAGTCTAAGACCGTCTTTGGTATATCTTCATCCTTAATTTTCAATTGATGGTAACTAACGAGATCGATCTTGGGAAACAGGTTGCCCCTTGAAGCTGATCAAAAAGATTATCAATACAAGGTAAGGGTATCCCTTCTAGATCGTCACCTTATTTGGCGCGAATCTACACACATCGTCATAGAATCGTTTTTCTTTTAACAAACAATACTAGAGCATCCCATGGAGGTATTGCCGTATAAACCCCCTGTCCAACAATTCTTGTAATTTTTCTTTCAATTCTTAACTCTACCCAGACATGCGGTACGAGGGTATAGAGACGGCCTAACTCCTGGCTCAAGCTCTATACTAAACTCTATTTCCCTCTTAGTAGCATACCTAGCAAATCATCAGGAAACACGTCTTGGACTCTTAGCCACTAGAATCGTGCCTAAACTAGGTCTCGCCTCTACATCCCTAACTGGAGCTAAAAATCCACAACTACCTCTATCCATCAATCATAGTGCACTCATAGCGATATCAAGTTTGTTGGTGTTGAACACCTTATACCTCTAATACTCTTGGCTCATCACCTTAGACCTCAAATCCGCCACCTTACTATAACAATCTACCAAGGTATGGCATGGGGCTAACCAATCCATACCTAGAATAACGTCAAAGTCAGACATGTCCAACACTATCAAATTTGCTAGTGCTTCCATGTCACCAACTTTGACTCTACACAATTTGTATTTGAACAAGGATGGGTTCTCCAAGGTACCCTAGCTAAAAATGGCATCTTAAGATCCTTAGGGATCTTCCAAACGTTAGGCAAGAATGGGGACACATAAGAATAATGGAACCCCAAGTCAAAGAATGTCATGGCATTGAAAGAACATACTATTGTTGTAATTGTTATCACTTATTTGAAGCCTATGCATCCTGCGGGTCATAGCATATAAACGAGGTTATCCCCCATTATCTTGGCCTCTTCCGCCTATCTTTCTACCCCAACCTTTACCACCATGCCCTTTTGCTTCATGTCCCGTCGAAGCGATGAAGCCACCCTGGGCGTTAATTGGAGGGATTCAGTGACATGGAGGGTTATCTGACCTTGACTTCGAACTCCTGAAACATCGTGCACTCTCCTGCATGTGGCCTAGTGGCCATACCCGTAACATACGAGGAACCAACTAACCATTGACCCTGATGTCTCTTTCCACAAGTCCTGCATACCTGATATAACCTCCATGAACCTTGTCCACTATGCTGACTGCCCCTCCACTTAGAAACTGTGACATAGAGGGTGTGCTAAGATGGGTTCTGTAGAAGGTTGTCCTACCTTACTGACCCTTGCTGGCCCCGCCAATGGTGACCCTTGCTCAACTTACTCCGCTCGAGAAAGAAGTATGAACCCTAGCCTTCTTGTTGGCCTTTGTCATCGCCCTACGCTTTGCTAAACCACTCTAATACCAATCGTCTGTCTACCACCTGAGCATAGTCCATGGTCCCAATGTGAAGCGCAAATGAGGAACATATCTCGGGAGATCCTGACAAAATGTCTCACCCTAGCTATCTCTGTTGGTATCATGCGGAGGCACCTTGAGATAAGTGAAATGATCATCATACTTGGAACTGTCATGCTGGAGTTAAATTTGAGAACTTCAAAAACTTTCTTTATCATCTTACCTCGTGACTCTCATATGAATTTCTACATGAAAGCTTTTCCTTCTTCCCAAGAGGGAAGCTATTTCTTATGTCCTTCTGAACTCCTGATGCCATAACTCCGCTAGCCTCCCAGTGCGATGGAACTCCAGACCTCCTCTCTATAAAGAATAATGGATTACATCAACTATTCTCCCACTTGCCCAGGAATTCCTAGGGATTCCAGCCATCAGACGCCCAAGGTGAGCGGGAAATATTTTCTTGAACACTCCAAGGCTCAGTCGTTGGACCCTCAACTGGACAACTCGTATAGTTACCTCAGTTGCTTGGTCATTACATCTGTTAAGTTTGTTACCATCTTTTCAAAAGCTCTAAGGCGAGCACTTGCCACCGGATGCATCGCTTCTATGACGACGGAAAAGACGTAAATGGTGTACATGTAGCATGGTTACACCGTGAAAAGAAAGACATATAACAAGACTATGAGTACCAAGAAAATACGAATTCTTATGAACCTAAACATGATTGACTTCTAAAGGCCTCAAATAGCACTAGATGTCATGTTATTTGTGAACACTTGCTTGATAACATGTAGGGAAACCTATTGCTCTGATACCACTTTGTCACGACCCGTCAGAGAACTTGTGACTACGTGAGAATTTAGATCCCCAGAAAGCTTTATGATTGGCTAATATGCATAAATAAATATATTCAAAATATCTCAAACTTAACTAAATTCCATAATTCTGAAAATGTTTCCAATCATAAATATTGAACAAAAAACTGTGTAAAATCCATAATCTGAGCCAAAGCCAAACATATTAAATGACTGAAATTATGAAAATAGTCAAAACAATATAATGCATGTTCAGATCTTGTCTACACAATTATTGGAGTACTACTATACGACATAACGAACAGGAAGCTCTACTTCGAAGCGAAACTCACCAAAAAAGCTGGACATTACTTAGGAGGACCGTGGTGCAACATAACTGGAGTTGGATCTGGAAAGGAGGAAAAGAGAGAGGTGTGTTCGTCAAATGCTGAGCTAGCCTCCACTTACAACCCACATGGGATAATAACAAAAATACATAACATATACATACAACTAATGTAAATTGAGCTAAATATCTAATCCAAGCCAATGACTAAACTAATGGGCACTTAACTAGGTTCCATAAATGGACATCACTGGTTCCTTACCTGAATGAGCTAATCCTCAGTAGACCACTTAGTACCAAGGTTAACGATTAATTTCTATTAATACACTTGATTTGTTTCTCACTATTTATTGGCTAAAAACTAATAGCAATAAAATTACTATTCATATAATACTAAGATTCATGAAATTTTCTGACTTATAAGATAAATATAATTCATACATACAACAAGTATAGTCCCCATGAGTTTTCTAAAATAATAATTTGTCATAATAACTACAAAACAATAATTTTCTAAAATTTCTACAATCCATAAAGGCATATTTCTTGGCATAAATCATTCTAAAATTTTATAAATAATTTATATAATATGAATAAATAATAATAATGACAAAAAAATATGGCTATAAGCTTAAACCCACTCATCGTTGGTCGCAGAGTATACTTCCATTAACAAATCATTCTAGGAGTTGGAATGACACTATAACTGCCAAACAATACAATTAAAATATAAACAATTTAATTTTATCACCCAAACCAAGTTTGGAATGCTAGGAGAAAAATATTGTGTGAAAACTATGTCTGACAGGACCCAAACTTATAAATTAAATAAAGGGAGGAATTAACTAAATTCCATAGAGATCACTTACCGGAATAATTAATTGGAGGAAATTGTGAGAAACTATATTTTTTCGCTCTAGGGAAAATTCCTTCAATGGCTAGGGTTCTTAGAAAAATATTTAGGAATATGATAATGTGCCTAAAATATACTAGGAGTATAAAACGAAGAAAAAGAAAAAAATAAAATTGAAAAATGAACTGAAGTTGCAGAAGTGCCTTCATTCATGTGTGTGTATGTTTTTATTAAATAAAAATAAAATCAAAAAAATATTCTCGTGTGCCCTTTGTGGTTATTATATATATATATAATTGAAACCTTTTCTTTTTTTTCTTTTCTTTTCACATGATGCACATTCTTTCTTTTTTTTTTTTTTTTACTTTTTCTTATTTTATATATATATATATATATATATATATATATATATATAAAAGTAGTAATAATAACATAATACCAACATACTACACGTTTTCTCTTATAATATTACTAGAGCGTTCTGCATACATAAAATAGTATTAAAATGTCTATCAACTAATAGTAATAATAATTCTAATACTAATAAATTTTATATTTGGAATATCACAAGAAAAATCATTAAGGGTAGTGTGGTATTAGGTGGGGGTTAGAGGATACTAGTGTAATTTACTCCAAATTTCATGAAATGATAAAAATAAATGCAAGATAACAAATAAATGACATTCCTTTGCATCATGAATTCAATAATTTATATAATATTGGGTGTCTAAAACTTTAAACTTTTGGGAAAAAATTTGAAATTTTATATTTGGCAAGTTCTAAATTTTTTATAAAAAAAAAACTCAAATCTTAGGGCTTGTTTAATTTGAGTTTCCAAGATTTAGTTTTCATTTTAGTTTTCTAGTTTTCATGTTTTATGAAAGAAATATTGAAAATTAAATAAAAACTCAAATTCTTAAAATTTGGAGTTTTCAAAATTTTTAGTATTTCTTTCACAAAATCTGAAATTGGAAAACTAAAAATAAAAATGAAATCTTAAACTCTAAA
This sequence comes from Dalbergia oliveri, assembly GCA_030441495.1. NCBI lineage: Eukaryota > Viridiplantae > Streptophyta > Magnoliopsida > Fabales > Fabaceae > Dalbergia > Dalbergia oliveri. Next base: position 36,829,846 of record JAMLFY010000001.1, on the reverse strand, counting down.
CCAACAGGCCCTTAACTTTTAAATAAATCAACACACAACTAATATAGACATGCACTCAACCTTGAAGAGAAGGAATGTCTAATTATTCACTATCAAATTAATTAAGGAAATTAATCCATAATTAAACTCAATTAAATTCTAAGTAACACATAACTATGACTAAAAGAAAATTGGGTATTACAAGAATCACCACTTAATCCGTTGACTTACCCCTCTCCCTTCCTGCGGACTGTAGGCTTTAGCATAGTTCAATTATCAATCAATAGCCCAAAGCTACCCAGTGGTGAGCTTTATGCTACAATGAGGCTTATATTAGGTTTACGCTAGAGGAGAGTGCTCCAGGAATACGTGCAAGATAATTCGAACCATGCATTTATTTTGAGATTATGTAGTAAATTTCATAATTATGAACATCTATATATGTATATAGATTTCAAGTATATATTTGAAATTATAGACTTGTGATTAGAGTTATGTAACGAGCCAAACATGAAATCATGACTTAGCTCCAAGTGTTAAACTAATTTTTAGAGTATAATTAAATGGTTTTTAGAACTTTATATATCAAAATATTCAAGGATTATGATTTTAAATATCAAGTTTTGAATAAAGATTTAGATGAAGTTATGTTTTCAAAATGAAAAATATGTTATTTTATATATTTAGAGAGATATGTCACCTATAAGGTTTAAGTGGAATAGAATTTTTCACGAATTGTAACATGTTCTCAAATTAAGTTGTGACATGGACGGGGTGAAAGTGAAATGTAAAAAGAGCATTGCTAGCTAACCTGAAGAATTGCCATAATGGTAAATTCCAACTTACATGGCAATTGCCCATTGGTAAAGAAAAGCATGACCAATCATGGTGGCGGAGATAATGAATGATATCACGCCATGTCAGTTGACTCGGAATTGTTTTGGGACATGAAGCATTTTCCATGTAAACAAGGGCCTCTCTCTATTTTACATATGTGCAAGTGACATTCTTTTTTTTTTTTTAAGAGATATATGGTTCGGGTCATTAAATTGGTTCGATTTCCACTTTTGGGAACCCAACGCCCGAACTAATGTACCATCGGTTTAATCAGTTTGTGCCTGAACAAACTCATGACCCGATCCAAACATAATCAAATACCTCAGTTTGATTCAGGTCGGTTGGGTCAGATGATTTTGCTTACACCCTAGATTGTGGAAACAAAAAGGAAAGGTTAACATTGAGGAACAGTTGAATAAAATATTTAAATTATTAAAAGAATTAAGGAAGAATTATTTAGAGAAAACGATCATAAAATTTATCTAGCTAAAATTGATAAAAATGCAGTGCTGAACAGATTTATATGTAAATAGTTATTGCTAGTAGATGTCATTGCTTATTTTTTTTTGAATAGGCAAAATAGACTTTTAGATTTCTTACCTTAATGCACAGAATTTGTTTCGTTTTATATTTTGAGATTTTTTTTCGGACATTAAAATACAGACATATTATAGATTTATGTGTATCATAATTCAAATAAGTATGGCATTTATATATATGTAGGTGTCGATTGCAATATTAACTCATCTACACCGTTAGTGAAGACAAGTTGCACTTATGAATTAATTGGAACAGAATACATTTTTTGGTGAATTTAGGGAAACGAACACTAGCCAAATTAAATGTAGCTGTACCCACAAAAGGTTATGCAAATGTGTCTAAGCACACAAAGGAAATTATTTTTTTTCCTAATATTAGAAGGAAATAAATCATTGGATACTGAATTCCTTGTTTTTTTGTAACTAATTAATTGCTTCTAAATTTATGTATTTTAATTTTAAGAAAATATCAGAACAGGTTATTTATAAATTTGATTTAACTAGTATTATTGTAAATGATTTTGACTTAATAAGTTGAAATACTACCTTATTTAACTTATAATGCTATTCCCACAGGTTGTGCGAATAGCATCAAGAAAGAAAAAAATGTGTACATACATCAGTGTTGGCTAGCAGCACTGCTAGTGAAGGAGGTAACCACATTGATGCCATTTATATCTCTTATGTTATGATGATTAACTTAGTAATTTTATGATCTTATACACATTCACATTCATAGTGATAATTTTTAATGAGGTCAGTTAAAAGATGACTCCTTGATTCCTCTATTATCTCGTGGAAAGAAGCAAGCTACTCCATCATCTATCCAAGAGGACATAACACACGCCCAAAAACATTCTCAATAACAGAATAGATTTGGGGTTAGTTAGAATCCGTTAAACTGTGCATAGGCATTAATTAGATTGTGTACACGAACTCTTTTTGTGTACAAAATCATTTTAGAGACACTAAGGCATATTTAGTTTTTGTAACATTTATTATGGTTATAACATTAAAAGAAAATATTACTAAAAATATAATAAAACATTGTCAAAACTCTTAGTAACATTTTCGTAAATGCTGTTTACAGGCAGCAGAAAGAGTTTTATATATATAGGGAATGACTAGCATGGAGGACATTCATATATGATATTACTGCCTAATCAATATAGAGGTAGTTCGGTATTAATGCATGTTGGTTAATTCTCCCTATCTTTTTTTTTTTTTTTTGGACAACTTCTCTTTATCTTAGTTTACTTTGTGATTGTTTAATTTCTTGTCACTCCATTCACTTCCCTTTACCTTTTGTCTATTTTGAACTAGATCCAGAGTACAGCAACTACATCTAAGAACCTGTTGCCCTGTGTTGCCAACGACAACTGACGAGCCCTCAAGAATTCAAATTGAACATTAAGTGAAAATCAGAGTTCTGATTTTTTATTGTGCTATTTGTGTAACAAAGATACTTAATGTACCCAGTGTCCCAAATTTAGAAAAACTATTTGTTTGTATGTTGTGAGAATTTACTTAATGGATAAATTAGTACCTCGATAAGCTTAAAATGTTGAATGTTCAAGGTTGTAGCAAGCTTAAGAGTTCTTCTATTCACCAATCAAGTTGTTCTCTTTCGAAAGGCTATTAGCTTTCTTTTTTTTTTTTGGTTTTTTAACTTTTTGTTTAAACCCCAAACCATGATTCGGACAACCTACAAGAGAGAAGTTTTTTCCATGGTTTGGAAGTTTACAAATTAAAAATAGAACATACTATATTCAGATTGCTCAAGTCTTGAGTGCTTTTCAAAAATATTAGGCAAGGATGAAATTTTAACTGAACAATATTTGAGGCTCACTTTCCTACTAGTGTGTTTGTAATTTTATTTTGGAGGAAAAGAAAGTGATTGACAAGGGTTTCTAGCTAGAGTAAATTTAATTTGCAAAAGTCACACGAATATATTCTAAAAGAAATAGTCATATTCAGTTCAAAATCTTACTTGGTTTAACAATTACACTACTTTACTTGCAAATTATTCAATTTCCAAGTGGCACTTTTGTGTTGCCAGAATTTGATGTTTTGGATTTTTAAAAATGTGAGGGATTGATAGGGAAGAATAAAGGCATGTCCTTAAATTTATCAACGTTAAAAAAACTATTTACATATGGCCACTAGTGAAAAAAAAATTGAAAATAGAACCAAATGATAACATTACATTATTAATGATTTTATAACTGATTAGGTGAGTTATTTTGATTCCTAAAGTTTAAAATTATTAATTAATTATTAATTTTATAATTATAAATTATGTTAAGTCTTAAATATAAATGATTTATATCAATCCCTTACATACATACATATATATATATAATCAAATCAAATTAATCCTAAAAAATAATAATTTTAACTCAAATTAATCTAAAAGTTATCAATTAGAAATTACTGTAATGTGATTCATAATTATAAGATTAATAAGTAATTAATCAAAATTTAAATTTTAGAAATTAAGATGAGTTCCGTATGCAATCACGAAGGATAAAACTGAGCATAATAGTATAATACCGATCAGTGGACCAAACTCATTCATAGATGGTAAACTTCTTGGTAATTGCCAATTACCACCTCCACCAACAACAACCTTTGTTGAATATTATAAAGAAAGAAGGAATCCCGGATAAAGGGGATGCCTTTTTTTCTTCTAGTATATTGTAACTATTTGAGCACGTTAAAATAAGATGTTGTATAAATAGTTTAGTAAAAGAAACAGAAAAAAATATGTGTGTTTTGATCCTGTGTAGGATTGAATTTAGATAGAATTAATTTTGTCAGAATTAATTTATTTAGAATTGATTTTAAAATAGAGTAATTTATATTTGATAATTTTTTTAGAATTAATTCTACAGAAAATAAAAATTTTACTTATCCCATAATCAATTTTAAAAGCCATAATTGATTTTGAAACTTGATAATCAAATAAGATACAAAATTACCCAAATTAATTTTAGGAGGGTGAAACTGATCCTAACTCTACTAAATGTAAAACTAAACACACTATAGGTTGGCATTATTTGCATGCATCAAGCTTATCGATATCATGACAGCACCACCAATATTAATCAATGAAAATTGCAGCCGAGAACACCGACATTTCTACTTCAAAATTTCATCTTTGAAACATGTATATTGTGTGTTTGATTTTAGTTTTGGAAATTTTGAGCCCCTAAATTGATTCTATCAATTTTGATAGTTTTTAAGTTTTAGATATCAAAATCAGTTTTTACCTTTAAAATTGATTTTAAAAAAATTTATTTTTTCAGAATTATTCTTAAAAAAATTGTCAAATATAAAAAATTTTATTTTAAAATAAATTCTAATAAAATTAATTTTACTCATAATCCATTCTATAAGTCCATAATTAAACAAACACACATCAGTTAGAGAAGGAATCTAGGACTAGGCCAAGCGTTTGTATTTGTTATTAGTCCAAGTCAATTCATAATCCCCTCGAACATATGGAAATATTACGTATCAAACCTGGTCGGTAATTAATTACTAATTACTGCGAACAACTCCTGTCCTTTGTTTTGTAAATAAGGATGGAATCTTGGACAGCCGGCGCGTTTTTGTTTTTCGATCTTTGGAACTACTGGGGAACTTGGAAAATAAGATATTACTAATTAGGTTACTTTTGTGGCCCCATTTCAAAGTAATAATTATTATTATTATAAAAGGTTTTCTTTTTTTTTTTTTATCGGTGCTAATGCAGATTTGTGATGGATCTAATATATTGAAACACAAAATGTTGAATGTTCAAGGTAGCAAGCTTAAGAGTTCTTTATCCATCAATCAAGTTGTTCTCTCGAAAGGCTATTAGCATTTTTTTTTTTTTTTTTTGTTTAAACCTCAAACCATGTAAACTACAAGAGGGAAGTTTTTTTTTTTTTTCCGAAATCATATTTTGGGAGTTTACAAATTAAAAACAAAACATACTATATTCAGATTGCTCCAGTCTTGAGTGTTTTTCAAGAATATTAGGAAGAATGAAATTTTACTAATCATTATTTAAGATCTAACTATCTCTTACAGTGTGTTTGTGAGTTTGATTTGGAGTGAAAAAGAAGTAAATTGAGTAGAAATTCTCAGAGTAAATTTAATCTGCAAAAGTCAAATACGAATATATCCTAAGAAATAGTCATATGTAGTTCAAATCTTACTTGGTTTAGACAATTACACCCACTTTACTTGGGAATTACTCAATTTCCAAGTAGCACTTTTGTGTTGCCCAAACTTGATTTTCTGGATTTTAAAAAATGTGACGGGTTATAGGGTAAGAATCAAGGCATGTCCTTAAATTTATTAACGTTAGAAAAAGTATTTATATATGGCCACTAGTGGAAAAATGAAAATAGAACCAAATGATAATATTACATTATTAATGGTTTTATAATTGATTAGGCGAGTTATTTTGGTTTTTAAAATTTAAAATTTTATTAATTAATTATTAATTTTATAATTATGAGTTATGTTAATCCTTAAAAATATAAATAATTCATATTCGGTCACTATATATATATATATATATATATATATATATTATCAAATCAAATTAATTCCTAAAAATAATAATTTTAACTCAAACTAACCTAAAATTTATCAATCATAAATTATTGTAACATGATTCATAATTACAAGATTAATGAGTAATTAATCAAAATTTAAATTTTAGAAATTAAGGTGAGTTTCGTATGCAATCATGATGGATAAAATGAGCATAATAGTTTAATACCGATGAGTGGACCAAACTCATTCATAGATGGAAAAACTTCTTGTAATTGCCAATTACCAGCTCCACCAACAACAACCTTTGTTGAATATTATAAATAACAATTTTGCATTTCTAACACCCAATATTTTTAAATATCCAAACATCTTATTCACAAAATACATAGATCTCATTACTTACTACTTATTCTCTTTCTTATCAATCATCTCACATCCATATAGAACCCACATAGATATCTACACTCATATGAGTGTTGAAATAATTTTCCTATAAAATCTTGGACGAGGGGATGCATTTTTTCTTTTCTAGCATATTCTTGCAACTATTTAAACTAGAGGCAGATCTTAGCTTAGACAATTGGGGCCCATGCCCCCAAATTTTTTAAAAAATTATATATATATATATATATATATATATATATATATATGTGTGTGTGTGTGTGTGTGTGAGAGAGAGAGAGAGAGAGAGAGAGAGAGAATATAATTTTTATGTATTGTTAGTGTAAATTTTTTTTACACAAATATCTAATTATATATTGTTATATCTTTACTCAATCACTCACTATTTTAAAAATCTTATAATCTATTTTTTAATTTTAAAATATAAGATCACATGGATAGCTTCTATAAAAAGTAATTTTTTACAGTGATTTTTTTACTTAAAAATTATTTTTCTATAAAAAATCTAAAATAAATGCACCATAAAAGATAAGTATTGTATAATAAATAAATATATGTATTTAAAGTCTAGATATATTACTTTGTATAAATGATGCTACTTATATAAATGGCTTCTCTAACTTAAAAGGTCTACTAAGACATTTTCCAATCAAAAATAGAAATAAAAAATATATCAAAATTGAACATCATTTTAGAGATAAATATTTTTTATTACAATAGATAAGCAATTATAAGATTTTAATAGCAACAAATTTAATAATTAAATAATGAATTTATTAACTCTAAACTCTATTTTGATGACTAATAATGATTAGAAAAAATTTAACACAATTTGGCATATGTTCTAAAATGGCAAAATAAAAACTTTTTCCCAATTTAAGTTATTTTAACATAATTTCATGTGTTTTGTAAAAAATTTGAATGATTTAGATGTGAAGAACTAGAATTTCAAGTTTGAAACTCACTTATAATTTAAGTGAGAACGTTGTTTTAGACTCTTAATTATAGATAAAGGTTAATTATTTTAGAATTATAATATTTTATGTCAAAACAATCCAAAGTATCAAATATTACAAAATACAAATAAATTATTTCATATAATTTTTTAATAATTTATCACACAAATCAGCTATTTTCATATAATCTAAGCATGACACAATGCTCTTTTAACTTAATGTCTCAAACATAAATTAATTTTTAAATAATCAATTATTAAAAACCAATTGTACTTACAATCATTTATTGAAAAAAAAATTTGGATTGGGCTCCTCTAATCCAAGTACATATTAAGATTTGTCATGCTATTTATTTTAAAATGTATATAATATGTGATTAATTTTAATTTAATTATCGCCATTTAATTAACGTATCAAAGTTGTTGGTCCGCTAAAAATTTTGTTGAAGTTTCTCCCATTGATTTGAGCCGTGTTAAATAAGATATTGCATAAATAGCTAGTTTACAAATTAAAGAAAACAGAGAAAAATATATGTGTTTTGGTTCTCCATTTGTAGAATTAATTCTAAATGTAATTTATATTTGGTAATTTCTTTATAATTAATTATGACAGAAGTATGAAATTTTTACTTCTCCCATAATCAATTTTAAAAGCCATAATTGATTTTGAAACTAGACAATCAAATAAGATGTTAAATCACCCAAATCCCTTTTAGGAGGTTAGAACTGATTCTAACTCTCTACCAAATGTAAAACCACACACACTATTAGTCGGCTTTGTTTGCATGCAGCAAGCTTATCGATATCATGACAGCACCACCAATATTAATTAATGAAAATTGTAGCTGAGAACACCGATATTGCTACTTCAAAATTTCATCTTTGAAACATGTATATAGGGTGTTTGGATTTTAGTTTGGGAGTTTTGAGCCCCTAAATTGATTCTATCAACTTTGATATTATTTAGATTTTAGATATCAAAATCAGTTTTTGCCTTTAAAATTGTTATCATCGAGCGCCTTTGATCCCAGAGAAGGAGACTCACCGATGTCCTTGATGCCTTAGATATTACCTGACAAGAGCTAAGGGCACCGGACCCCGGACCTCTCCTGCCTAGAGAAGGATGTAGGATGAACGCAATAGGGGACCTCAGAGGTACACCTTGACAGTGCCTCAAAGTTCCCCGAGTAACCCATGGACATGTACAGGTCGGATGAAGCGAAATCGAGCCCATGTTTAGCGTGGGCCTTGACATATTTTCTAGAAGGTTCTTTATAATTTTTAGTATACCATTCATACTATACAACTTAGCCCTCAAAATCACTTATTTTGATGGATTTACAAAGAATATAAGTAATAAATGAAAGTGTAAATAGGTAAGCCATTGTCCCCTAACCATTTGTACCATTTTCACCTTAACTTACTTGGACGCCAAGTCTTTCTGCAAATACCCACCTCCAACACCAAGGCAGCTGCAAGGAGTGGAAGTGCATCCAGTGAAGCCACCATCGTACAACTGGAAGTTAACCCCCTACACTATACGTAACAAAATTCAATTTTAAAAGTTAAAATTTAATTTTTTTTCAAAATTATTCTTAAAGGAATTGCCAAATATAAAATTATTTTATTTTAAAATAAATTCTAATAAAATTAATTTTACACAGAATCCATTCTATAAGTCCATAATTAAACAAACAAACATCAGTTGGAGAAGGAATCTAGGACTAGGCCAGGCGTTTGTATTTGTCATTAGTCCAAGTCAATTCATAATCCACTTGAATATATGGAAATATTACGTATCAAACCTGGTCGGTAATTAATTACTAATTACTGCCAACAAGCCTTGTCCTTTATTGTATAAATAAAGATGGAATCTTGGACAGCCGAGGCGTTTTTGTTTTCAGATGTTCGGAACTACTGTTTTTGTTTCAGATTTTTGGAACTACTGGGCGACTTGGAAAATAAGATATTACTAATTAGGTTATTTTTGCGGCCCCGATTTGAAGTAGTAGAGCTGAAATGGTAGGCTTGTTTATAAATGCAGGTTGTTTGTTGGACGTGAAGAAAGAAAAGTCCACATTCCAGAGTCCATTCACATTGAACTTGAGCTAGTAAGTAATTAGTGTGACCGAGTGTAGCCAACTATCATGGCAGGTGGACCATCATCCTCCTCTTCCTCTACCTTTACCTATGATGTGTTTCTCAGCTTCAGAGGTAAAGACACCCGCTATGTCTTTACTGGGAGTCTCTACTCTGCCCTCAAAAACAGGGGAATCAACGCCTTCCTTGACGACACGGAACTTCGAGGAGGGGAAGAAATCACACCATCACTTCTTAGCGCAATTGAAAGGTCAAGGATTGCCATCGTTGTGCTCTCTGAGAACAATGCTGATTCTTCATTTTGCTTGAATGAACTTGTCAAGATCATGGAGAGCGTTCATGGACAGGGTCGATCGGTTATCCCCGTCTTCTATGAAAGTGGCTCCAACTAACGTGCGTCACCTTACAAAGACCTAATGGAGATTATTTGAATGCACATGAGAACAAATTCAAGGCCAACAAGGACAAGTTGGATGAGAACACGTTGAGGCTGGGAGATGGAAGATGGCTTTGAAGCAAGTAGCTGGCTTGTCTGGTTATCATCACATCGACAGGTACCTTTTTATAGAGTTCTGCTATTCTGGCCGATAAAATATACCGGAAGTTGTGCCAGAATCAGCTGGCATGTCAGGTGTTTAACAGATTAATAAATTAACTAAATCCACATAATTAGAATTGGATTTATTTTTAATCACATGTGCATGGTAGTTGTATTTCTCTTTGCTGTTGCTGCGGCTTCCTGGTATTTTAACTTCCAGAGAATTCAACCTAGGGAAAAAGGAACATGATTTTCTGTTTCACGCTTTGCTTATTGCAACACCACGGAGAAGCAGAGACTCGGGGATGCATTGATTCTCTTGTAACAGATGAAAAAGTGAGTTGTGTTTGATGATCAGAAATGTTGAAAGAAAGAGAGAGAGAGAAAAAAAATGTGAAATTTTTATAAATGGGGTTTTGCTGATCAGTGTAAAAATGGTGGAGGATGATGAAATAATGCAATTAAGAAGGAAATAAAGACTTCCTTGTTTAGTCTGTGTGATGCAGGGGAAGGGAAATCACAACGTGTTTGGTCTAGAGTTAGGATGAGAAATAGGCGGGAATAAATATTTTTAGAAATTTTTTTTTAAAAAAAATTACTTGCATTTACAATTTTCTGAATATCGTGTTAATACACTTCCATATATCATTTGTACTGCGATTACACTAGTTTAGAGTTTCATATCTTATTCTAAGTAGATGAAGTGTATCAACAATACACGTTCCCATACATCAGTTCAAGACAGGAAATTCTTTCCAAAAAGAAGTGTCAATTTAGTGCCCAAGCATGTGTTGGGCAAACACAACTCTAGCATATCTTTTGGAAGGATAGTATTTTACTTAAAGAGAAAAATACATAAGTACTAAGAAAATGGACTTGTGGCATTAGTATGGCTTCACACAAACTTCTCTTGTTGGGCAGGATAAATATCAATACGAGTTTATTGGGAAGATTGTTGAACAGGTGTCAAGAAAGCTTAGACGTGGTACTTTATCTAATGTTGATCACTCTGTTGGACTGGATTCTCGTGTGCAAGAAGTAAAATCACTTCTAGATCTGAAGTCTATTAATAATTTTCGCATGGTAGGGATTCACTAACCCTTGGATAGGAAAAACAACACTTGCGATTGAAGTTTACAATCCGATTGTTGATGATCCTACACATTCATCTTTTGAATTGATGTGCTGCATGGAAGATATTAGAGAAAATGCTAGAAGACGTGGATTGCCATATCTACAAAAGTTCCTTCTTTCAAAACTATTTGAAGAAAATATGGAGCTCGCTGGTCTAAAAGAAGGAATTTCAATATTATCGTCGAGGCTTCCGGGCAAGAAGATTTTTTTAATTTTGGATGATGTTGACCAGGAAGATCAATTGAATGCTCTGGCTGGAGAACCTCATTGGTTTCATCCTGGTAGCAGAGTTATCATTACAACTCGGGACGTAAAGTTGCTATCAAGGTACAAGGATAAAATAATAACATATGAGGTGGAGACATTGAATGAGAAAGATGCTCTTGAATTGCTTAGTTGGAAAGCTTTTAAAATGATCCGAATCTATTGAGTTACATGAACCTCTTATATGATGTAGTAACTTATGCTTCGGGCCTTCCATTGGCTTTGGAGGTAATAGGATCAACTTGGATAAACCAAATATAGAGCAATGGAAATTATTTTAGATCAATATAAAGAAATTCCCAATGAAGAGATTACTACCAAACTTAAGGTAAGTTATGATGCACTCAAGGAACTTGAGAAGAAAGTTTTCCTTGACATTGCTTGTTGCTTTAAAGGATATGAATTGATAGATGTCAAAGAAATCCTTTGTGCTCATCATAGTGCCAATTCCTTGGACAATAGTTTTAGATTATTGGAAGAAAAATCCCTCATAAAAAAACAATTTGGCCGTGTGACATTACATGACCTCATTCAAGAAATGAGTAGGGAAATTTGTATGTCAAGAATCACGAGAGGCTGCGAGCGCAGCCGTTGGTGATGACATCTTCAAGATATAGTTGAAGTGTTGGGAAAAAATAAGGTAAGCAAGACATATGAATATTTCTGCTTTTCATTTTACTCTTGCATTTATCTCTTTTGAGTTTTCATAGGATATTTAGAAAAATTATTCAAAGAATTGAACTAAATTTCTCAAAAGTTATTTTCATGACAAAATATTCAAAATTAGTTCCATAGAAATGCAATCTGGAGAACTAGTCTTTTAGACTTTTGAAATTTCTGAATTGGTCCCTCATATTTCAAAAAATAGGAAAAATTAGTCCCTCTGGACAATTCCATATAGTGTTTTTTTTAATTCATACAGAACTTGTAATTGAGGAACTAAATTGTCTCGTTTTTTAAATTGGAATGATTAATTTGAGATTTTTTAAGTCTTAAGCCTATTGATTTGACCCTTATATTTCCTTGATAATTTTGGCATTTATTTTATTTTCTATCTAAATACAATGTGAGATTGAGATGAGCAAATCTTGGTCCTATAGTCATACATGGATGACAGGATTGAAAGTCAATTTAATGGTAATTAATGATCACGTAATCATTTAAAAATATCACATAATTTTATGTTTTAATTTTAACTATTCATGTGAGATGAGCAAATATGAGCCATTGGATCTTACATGAATAGTCAAGATTAAAATATAAAATCATGTGATTTTTTAAAATGATAATTTGACCATTAATTAGCATTAATTAACTTTCAATCCTAATTATCTATCAATAGTTATACGGTTAATTCGTTTCTCTCACTATCACAATAAATGCACTCTTTTAACTTTATTCCATGTTAAGTTATGCCTAATTTCAAATAATTGTTACACTATTGAATAATATTTTATTAATGTAATTTTTCATAAACCTACCTTAGATTAGAAGCCCACGTTATATAGATGATGTTCATAAAAATTTAAATTAATCTAAAATTATTTGGCATAATTATTATGTAAATTGAAACTAATGTAACATATATGCTTAAAATAACAAAAGTATGAGCTATATAATTACATTCTTATTAATGGTCAATAATTTTTATTAAATTTTATACAAATAATCTTTATGGTAGATAATTATAACTCAAAGGTTGGTATCGACAATATATATATATATATATATATAAGTTATTCAACCTGTAATTATGCTTAAAGTTACACTGAATTAATTTGATTTTAACCCATGTTTTATATATGGGTAGAGCAATTGTCCAACAAAATTCACCACACAGCTGTTTAGGGCTTGCTCAAGAAATAATTGAAATTTTACAAAATGATACGGGTGAAGTATTGTGATAAATGTGGCTTGGCTTGTCATCAATTTTTAACCATGATTTTTATGTTCATGACACATCATTATTCCTCTACTTCCAAACATTTTGCACTCCTAACTGTTTATTTATTTTACGTATTGTGGTTGATTTTTTCTTTTCTCTTTTGTGTCAAAAGGGGACCACAAAATTAAAATGATAAATGTGGAGTTTCCTAACAAGATTGGTGAAGTAGTAGAATGGAATAGAAAAGCCTTTGGGAAAATGGAATATCTTAAAACACTTATTATTAGTGGCGGTCAATTGGCGAAAGATGTTGAGGATCTTCCAAATAGTCTAAGAGTATTGAGATGGGAAAAGTATCCTTCAGCATCTTTACCACCTGATTTCCATCCAGAGGAGTTAGCCATACTCAAGTTACCGTACGGGTGCCTCGAGTCACTTCAGTGGGCCAATGCACTGAAGGCAAGTATAAACGTGTTCTCTTATTTTCACTATATTTATAGATTCATTTTAAGATTATTAGTTAATTATACTTGTTCTTTTAATGTGTTTTTTATTTTGCAGAAGTTCGTGAATATGAAAGTTTTAAATTTGGACCACAGTTTGCATATGGAACACATACCTGATCTATCTGGTCTCCCAAATTTAGAAGAATTATCATTTAAGAATTGTGAGAACTTGATTGAAATTGACGAATTGGTTGGACTCAAAGAACTCAGAATCCTGCATGCCTATAGTTGCACGAAGCTAAAGAGCTTTCCGTCCCTCAAGTTGAGCTCTCTTGAGGTACTCAATCTTTCAAAATGCTCGAGTCTTGAGAAGTTTCCAGAAATATTAGGAAAAATGGACAATGTGACCCAGCTTCGGTTGTGGCACGTGGATTCCATAGGAGAATTCCATATTCCATTCGAAATCTTACTCGGCTTCGAAAGATGCACGTAGAATACTGTGGGAGTTTTAAGTTTCCAAGTGGCATTCTGGCATTGCAAGAACTTGATCGTTTGACCATTGCTGAATGTAAGGGGTTGCTATTACCCATTGAGGATGAAGGTGATGGTAAACAAGTGAGCTCGATGCCCCCTTCAAACGCAAAGCATCTTCATTTTCGTAACTGCAATATGCCACCTGAATTCCTTCAAATAGTTATTATTCCTCGGTTTCCCAACGCCAAGTTCTTATTCCTAGAATGCGCTAATTTAACAATCCTTCCGAATGCATAGAAAATTGTCATTTTTTGAGGAAGCTTATACTGGATGACTGCAAAAAACTTGAAGAAATTGGAGGGATTCCGCCTAACATAAAATGCTTGTTTGTAATTGGCTGCACATCTCTGAGTTTCGCAACTAAAGGGAAGTTATTGAGTAAGGTATCTATATCTTTGTTTTTAATATTTAATTAATTCGATGATTAATATTATGATAATTCAGGTTGACTCACAGACTCTTCATATCATGTATACATATGTATTGTAGCTTAACTACCTAAATTTATGACCAACAGAAATGGCACGAGGAGGGTGGAAACAAGATGATTATCTTGCCAGGAACCAAGATTCCTGAGTGTTTTGAGCATCAGAGTACGGAACAAACAATTTCTTTCTGGTTCCGCAATGAATTCCCTGGAATATCTCTTTGCTTTAAGCACGAGCCAGGCCAGGAATTTGTTAATTTTTCCCCCACATTGATCATCAATGGCAAGAAAGTGTACCCCTTAGATGAAGAGAGACTCCAAGTAGAAGAAAATCATGTATACATTGTTGACAAAATACAGGGGACATTCAAAGACTACGAGGATGGAATGCTTTTGGAAAATGAATGGAATAGAGTGGTGGTGCATTCTCCTAATATTCCCGATTTTAATGTTCCTGATGATGAGGTCCGCTTACAAATTGGACTCCATATAATCAAAGAAAGAAGTAGCATGGATGACATCAGATTCACCGACCCATTGTTGCAGGAAGAAGAGCATAGATCAGTGAACACAGGAGATTCTCTATCTGACAAGGAATTTATGCAGCAGCAGCAACAAGAAGCAAATTTGGCTTCATCTGAATCACATGATGAGAGGCAGGGCAAAGAGTCACTTCCATTGTATCCACCTTCGACAATGAATGATAATGTGAATTGGGGTCCAAGTTCAAAGCGGATGCGTACCACCACCACCGTCACTCTCCAAGGTATGTACTTATGTGGCATTTGCTGTTGGTAAAATTGGCCTAAAATTTCAATTTATTAGAGATAGATAGATAGATAGAAAGAATAATTAACTAAATATGATAAATTAATTCAATACATGAATGCAAAATAAAGAATCATATAAGTAAACAATAAAAAATAAAAGAGATGACTTATTGTGATTAATTGAAAGGATGACCATTAGATTTAAGAGGATTTTGTTACTACTAGCTCTTTGGCTGGTACAAATAATCTTCACAGCTAATATTCCATAGAGACAACAACTTACATCACTAACTCTGCATTTGAACTATGAGGCTACTGAAGCAACTCTCTTGGATTGTTCAAAGGAATTCACCGGATTACAACCAAGACTAATAATTTTTTGATGTGTTTGACAAAAGAAGAAAGAGAAATATAATGCTAAGAACTTTTGTTTTCCAGATGTGAACTTCCCTTGTGTAAGTGTGCTTTCTATAATTTATAGAAGAACCGTATACCTTGGTCAAAGATGAGTGAGATACAGGATAAAAAATTTTCAGAATTGCAAGCCCAGAAAATAAGAGCTGTTATTGTGCTTTAACGTTAACAACCATGTCCACTCTAAGCAGCGTGGGTATAATGCTTCAACGTTTGACAAGACTTGGTCAAAATCAAAGTTTTGTTTTTACACATAGTTAAAAGCCAAGTCCAAATAAGGAAACATGGCAAGCCATATATTAATAATATCTAATAGTAACAAACTAAAATAAATTTTAACTTTGAAATAAAACAATATTAATGAAATAGAGAGTAAACACCCAATTTGGATGAATTTTGTCAATGGATAAATTGTCCATGACAAAAAAAAAAATAGTGTTGAGGCTCACAATTGTAAAAATAAGACATTATACCTTCTAACAACTTTATTAATGGACAAATTGGTCATTGACAATAAATAATTAGTGTTGAGACCTCACAATTATAACAATAGACATATAGGTCCTGAATTTGCAACCTGTTAAATGCTAACGTGGACTTTAATTATTGATCAATGTGACACCCACTAATTTCAATTAACACCGACTAAAATACACTCTTCTATTTTTATTTTTTCATTTTTGCAAATTCCTACTCTAATGTTTTAGTATTTCAACGAATCTATTATTATTAAAAAAGAACCCTTGACCCCAAGTTTATTGTTCGAAGAAAGGAATCAATTTAAAATCGAATTTCTTATACTGGAGAACTATGATAAATTTTGACACTTATTATTCATTAATTCCCTATCTAATATTTGCTTTTGCTTAGATGACGCTGTCAAAGACCAAGGTCGCAAAAGAAAAGCTGCTACTCTTAAGAGTTAGGAAGCCAAAAGTTAAAGCGACATCGACTAAGATAGGAGCATCGACCAAGGTTTCTAAGAGTTCAAAAACTTCCAAGTCTACTCTTCCTTCTCGATCTCACTCTTTGACTCCTTCCAATCCTGTATCTGACAAGGTAATACATGCAACACACACATATGATTTTATATATATTTTTTATATATATCCTTGTTAACCTACTTTGTAGTCCACTGCTATTCGACAAGGCAAATCTCCTTCAGTCAAAGGTCAATCTTATGACTTGGTTGAAGTCGACGATGAAGAAGAAGGAGATTCTTCCAGTTCCCCTATCCATAACAAGGTACATTTTATTTAATAATATCGCTTATGCATGGTGTTATCAAATATACATAATTTCATGACAATTTCTTCCTTTTCCTTTTGTTTTTGCAGCGTGCGCGTTCTGAGTTAGGCACGACAATTAACCTTAATGAGACTGTGTGCGACGCCGCATCAGAGAAGGAGAACTTGTCGATCCACGATTATGCTGTTGATGATGTCGTGGTTCCTCCTACCATCGAAGAACAACCAACTCATGCCATTGTGCTAGTCCAGATCTTACCAACTCTTTTGTCCAAGTCATTGAGCCTCAATTCAAAGCTTCTTCATCAGTTGTCCTTCCTTTTCAATAAATGACAAAGGGGATGATGAGGACGATGACGAATTTGATATGAACTTCTTGGATACTTTACATCAAGCATTATCAGATTCGATGACTTCCAAAGACACTCCACCCGTCTCTGAAGCTCGAAGTATCAGGAATGCTGCTGCCTCATCAACTGAAATGTTAAAGAGTCCAACTCCAACATCTAATGCTCCTCCAGTGGCAGACCTTCCTATTGATCAACTATCTGCCATTCTGAACCTACTTAACCACCCCTTTGAAGCTTTGGTCTCCGATGGCGACTTAAAACAGAAACTTGTCGAGGCCGCTTCTTCTCTAGCTCAGGCTACTTTACTAGACCAATTTAAGCATCTGGTAAGTTCTTTTCAAAATTTCATTACTCAATCCCTTGATTCTTCAGCCTCGATTAGGATTGCTTCTGAGCAAAAGCAGAAAAGCACTGAAACCGCCAACTTGGCCCATAAAAAAATTGAGAAGATCACTCAACAGAAGACCAAAGTTGTCGACAGTTTACGACAAGGCGAAGTTCGTGAGGCTGCGCTATCTGAGGAAATTCAAAGCCTCCAATCTCAAATTCAAGAGCTAACATCTAAGAAAGATAATATTACCAAGCTTATAGCAGAAGGACAACAACATTTGAGCCGATTTGACCAACAGCTTGAAAAATTGACAAAGGAAGAAAGAGCTGCCATTCAAATGCTCAAAGAAGCTCATTTGACCCTTGAAAAGGCAGAGTCTGAAAAAGAAGCAGCTTTACAACTTCAACAGGATTTGAAGTTAAAGCTTCGTAGTCTATTACCATGATGCACATTTCTATGTTTTGACGAATCTTATCATTCACCCTCGCTAGGTCGAGCTTATTTTGAAATTGTAAATGCTCGGTCGAGTTTACTTTCTTTTATTGTCCTTTTTAATCTGAAAAATACTCGCTCGACCGAGTTTCCTTTTATATTTTTGTTGCTTTGACAAATGTTTGCTCGATCAAACCTAAATATCTTATTTTAATATTTGCAACCAATTTAGCATCTTATCATGCATGCATTGTCAGTTATTTATTTTGACTTGTTGCATAATTGGTTTGTATGCTTTTAAATATTTGCCATTAATCGATGCTATTTTTTGTCCATTGTTAACATTGACTAGGCTATAAGCATTACTAGAAAAAGTTTTGTCCACTCGAAAAGGTCCTTCCCAGCTTGGGGACCACTTGCCAAATATTCTTGATTTCTTTTCAAATGGCAGTATAGCTTTCCAAACCAAGTCTCCAATGTCAAAACGTTTAATTTTCACATGATGATTATAAAATTTAGCTATTGTTTCTTTTTGTTGCATCATAATTTCTGCAACAATTCATTCTTATTCCAAGTCATTTAACTCATCGAACATAAAGCTCCAATAGTCGTCAGTGAGTAATTCACTTTGTCTTGACACTCTTATGGATTGTAAATTGATCTCTAGGAGAACAACATCATATCCATATACAAGTTTGTAAGGACTTGTCCATGTCGACCCTTTGGGTGAATTACAATATGCCCACAAAATTTGCTTAAACGTATCATGCCAATTGCAAGGCTGTCGACCTATATGCCTTTTAATCAATGCAATAATACTTTTGTTTGCAGCTTTGACTTGACCATTAGCTTGTGTGTAATAGGGAGTTGAAGTAACCATTTTAATTGACTTCGTACTAGCATATTCAAGCACTCTTTGATCTGTGGTAAAGTTTCAGGGATCCCAAAATGATAAATGATCATTTCTTCAATGAAATCAATTATTTCATTTTGGGTTACATCTTTTAATGCAACTACTTCGACCCACTTAGGAAAATAGTCGACTACCAAAATGAATTTATGGCCCTTTGACGAAGAAGGATAAATTTGACTAATAAGATCCAATGCCCAACCTCTAAATGGTTACGGTTTAACAATTGCATGTAATTATGACACTGGCACATATTGCACATTGCCATGCTTTTGACAATCTTAACAAGACTTCGCATATTGTATGCAATCCTTAGCCATTGTTGGCCAGAATAACCTTTGTCGACAAAGAGACCATCTCATCTTTTGTCTTGCTGGATGGGCACTACAAATCCCTTCATGAATTTCTGCCAAAGCAATATATGCCTCAGGTTCCCCTAAACAAGAAATAAGTCACCTTCAACCCCTTTCTTAAACAAAGTATCACTCAAAATAACATAATTTAGGGCTTGATACTTCAATTTTCAGTCGACATTGTGGTTTGGATTCTTTAAGTATTCGACAATTGGCTTTCTCCAATCATTGTTATCCAAATGATCAATGACAAACACTTCTCGTTTGTTAAAAGGGACTAAAATTTGTTCAATCGTGACAAACGACTCTATGGTCAATGATCTTACTTTATATTTCAAAGCTATTTGAGCAAGCTCATTGGCTTCTGAGTTCAAGTCTCATGATACGTGTTGAAGTATGACGGTGTTGAATTCATAAGATAATCTTGCAGCTATCGCAAAGTACTTAAACAAATTTTTACTAACACATCTAAATTCCCTCGACAATTGTTTTATGACTAACTGAGTCACCGATGACTTTACATTTCTCACTCATTTAACCAATAACATATCAAGCCAAATAATCAGGGCTTCATATTCAACTTCATTATTGGAACATGGGAACTTAAGTTCAAACATGAACTTAGTGGGAATATCATCTAGAGAAATCAACACTATCCCGGCTCCAGTTCAACAATGTTTTGAACCATCGAAGTATAACTTCCAAGGAGTTATACCCACATAATTTACCCTGATTCGTCTAACTCATCACAAGGATGGTCGATAAGGAAATCGGCTAATATTTGTCCTTTGACAGCTTTGGTGGGTATATATTTAATTGTAAATTCAATCAAAGCTAACATCCACTTACCAATTCGACCATGCAAAATGGGATAGGACAACATATACTTTATTATATCAGCTTTTGAAATTACATGGACCTCTCTTGAAATCAAATAACATTTGATTTTGGTGCAGGCAAAGTACAATGGCAAACATAGTTTTTCAAAAGGACTATATCTAGATTTAACATCTGTCAATACTCTACTAAGGTAATATACGACTTGTTCATTGCCATTGTCATCTTCTTGTGCCAACATACTTCCAATAGTCATTTGAGAGGTAGTAATATAGAGTTTGACAGGTTTGCAGGCTTAGGCGACGTCATCATAGGAGTATTTGTCAAGCATTACTTGATGATTTCGAAAGCTTTTTGATGGTTTCTTGTCCAAACAAAGTCCTTTTCTTCCTTGAGCTTGACCAATAGTTCAAATACCCTTGTCTTGCCAGACAAATTAGCAATAAAGCGTCGCATGAAGTTCACTTTGCCCAAAAAATATTGCAATTGCTTTTTGTTCCTTGGGGGTGAAGCTTCCATTATTGCTTTAGCTTTATTTTGGCAATGACAATTCCTTTCTTTGGACCAAGAAGCCTAGAAAGTTTCTCCAAGTCATGCCAAAAACACATTTCAAAGGGTTCATTTTCAAGCCATTCTTTCTCATCTTGTCGAAGGCTTTCCTTAAATGCTCAAGATGTGTCATTTGTTTGTCAGACTTGACAACCACATCGTCTATATAAACTTCCATAAAATTACCAATGAACTCATGGAAAATGGTATTCATGGCTCTTTGATATGTCGCACCAACATTCTTAAGTCCAAAAGGCATGACTACCCATTCATAAGTGCCTAAAGCACCAGGACATCTAAATGCTGTCTTCAACACATCCTTTTTGGCAATAAAAATTTGGTTATAACCATAATACCCATCCATAAAACTAAGTATTTCATTGCCAGCTGTAGCATTGACCAACATATCTGCTACAGGCATATGATACTCATCTTTTGGGTTGCATTATTTAGATCTCGAAAATCTATGCACACCCTTAATTTGTCATTCTTTTCATCAGGAATGATATTAGAAACCCAATCAACGTACTTGGCTTCAATGAACTTCGCTTTAAGCAACCTCTTGATTTCTTTTTTGATCTTGGTCATTATCTTTAGTGCAAATCGTCGAGGTGCTTGTTTGACAAGTCGACTGTTGGGCTTGAGGGTAATCTATGCTCGGCAAGTTGACGACTAAGTCCAGGCATTTTGTCATACTCCTATGCAAAGCAGTCCCTGTATTCTTTAGCAATTCGAATAAGTTCCTCTCTAAAATCCTTTGGCAATAATTAGCTGATATAAGTTGGTCTTATCTCGCTAGCCTCGGCTAAGTTGATTTCTTCAAGAGGTCCTGCACTTCACAATTTTTATTTCTACTCCTAAGATTGTCAGAAACAGAAGTATTTTCAAATCTAAGGGTTCAGAATCATAAATACAGTCCAATAATGCACCATTAGTAGTGTATGCAAATTGGTCGACCATGTAGGCCGACAAATGAGCCATTTGGCTCAACAAGTCCATAAACTAATCTAAATCTTGGGACCGTTTCAACCCTGGTCATGGGTATCATCTTCAAGCCTTCCGATGACATATTTGTCAATCTTTCTGGGTCAAATTCACCTTTGACCTCAAGGGGCTTGATCTTTTTGTTGTAAATCTTGAAGTCTATATGGAGTTGCTCGACATAGCAAAAACTATCATCTCTCCCACTTCTTGGATGCTTCCTTCTTGATTCCAAAGTATGAGTTTCTGATGTAATGTCGATGGTATAGCTCCAACCCCATGGATCCAATCTCGTCCAAGTAGGATGTTATAGCTTGCTTTTGATGGAACCATAACAAACATTGTCTTTCGACTGACACTTCCAACTTTGACATTCAAAACTACTACACCTTTGGCAGTAGATGACTTGCATTTAGTCAGTCAGCAACATTAGTCTCCACCAAATCTTTGACATTCTTGCCAAACTTTGTCAACATGCTTTCCTGGCATTAGGCTAATAGCCGCTCCACCGTCAACAAGCACTCTATTGACCAACTTTCCTTCAATTGTTGCTTTTATGTGCAGTGGTCATAGGTGTGCCTTAGTCACTTCGTCAGGCTTTTCAAAAGTCCCATTCCTGCAAAAGCCTTCACAAACAAAGATACATGTATTTCCCATAATAATATCATCAGTCATCTTCCATCTTGGCATAAGCTCCTTCAATAGCATACTTCCATGTAACACAGAAACCACCCCTACTAAATTCGTATTGAAAATAGTATGAAGGTCGTCATGAAAACCAGCTCAAAGTTATTTGTCGCAAATCCTCTTTAGACAAAGGATGATACTCTAACACTTCCCTATCATTTTCCTTGGCTTTTGACAGTGGATGATATTTTGGCACCTTCATTATTTTGACCATCTTGAGTGTGCAGTTGGTACTTCTTGTATCAGGTGTTCATGACCTTGGGCATTTGGTCTCTAAAGTTTAACAATCTGGCCTTCTAAACTTGTATGACATCTTTCAAGGGAATAAACCCCTTACCATTAGGAGTTTTAGGTTTGCTTATTTGAGAAGCTGGTTTGACTGTTATCTTTCTTTTTGTCGATTCTCTTCCAGACACAAGGATTCGAATTCATCCTACGCCCTTGGTTATACCTTCTCCTTGGCCTTCTTTTCTTCTTTGAAGATGAAGCTTCGTCAGCATGATCGACATTCTTAGCCCATTGGTTCTGAACAACTTTGGCAGGAGGAACTCGAGTTCAACTTGACATGTTGTTAGGTTTTCCATCCACTATCACGACAGTCTTCATCTTCTGATTGACTTGTCCTGTTCCAAATTTAAGAAACTTAGGATCAAAAAGACCAAGATCAAATTTCGACTTACTTCCTGTAACGGGAGGAGGAGGAAGTGATCACCGGTGCGAGAAGGCATGAACAAGGAGCGGCTCCTGCCTTCAAGTGGAGGGGTATATGAATGAACCGATTACACACCCAAATGAGAGAGATCCAGTCTCTATAGGTATAGGACTATACAATTAAGGAGAGCTTATATGAATTGATTGGTACTACCTATGCCACAAAGATGCACCTTTCTTTTTGGTAGCCCATCACGAAAGAACTCCATAGTTAAGCGTGCTTGACTTGGGGTAATTTTGGATGGGTGACCTCTTGGGAAGTTTTCCCAAGAAGCATGTGAGTGAGGACAAAAGCGCGCTGAAAGACCCGTGTTGGTTTGTGAGGACAGTCATCAATTCGTAAGAGCGCAGGGGATGTTACAAATGGTCTCAGAGCCTACACTCTCCCAGGACGGTGTGGTTCGGGGACAAACCAAGTGGAAGCTAGTGGGCATGTAAAGCCCGGGACGAGGCAGGAGTGATCAGCGTGCCAGAGGCACGGACAAGGAGTGGTTCCGCCTCCAGCGGAGGGGTACATGAATGAACCAATTACACACCCGAATGAGAGGAATCCTGAGTTGTATAGGTATGGGACTGTGCAGTTAAGGAAGGCTTATATGAATTGATTGGTACTACCTATGCCACAAAGATGCATCTTTCTTCGATAGCCCATCACGAAAGAACTCCAAGTTAGCATGCTTAACTTGGGGTAATTTGGGATAGATGACCGCTTGGGAAGCTTTCCAGGAAGCATGTGAGTGAGGACAAAAGCGCGTTGAAAGACCCTGTTGGTTTGTGGGGTCGCAATCCATAAAGCAACAGGGATGTTACACCTGCCACCTTCCTTTAAGTTCCATGTTCTCCTTCTCCTTTTCAGCAATCAATTTCTCGACTCTCTACTTCTCATATGTCATTGCAGTTCGATCAAACATGGCACTACATCTAAGACAAAGAGAAACATTCGACCACTATCTTCCTTTGATTAGAAAAGCTAGGAGGTCCACTCCAACCTTTGGATAAATTATTTGTTCGACTGCCTCGAATAAGTGAAGCTTATAATAACATCGAAACTCTTTTTAGCCTCTTGATTATACATTCCTAACCTAGCTACATTGATTTCCATGAAGGCTGGTTCGACAAAGCTTGAATTGACTTGATTGTCCACTTTCATAGGTTTCTCCTTCCCTTCAAATGTCAAGCATCCTCGTTGATTGCTTTTTGGATCAAGTCCCTAAAATAAACATAACTATTAATGGTATGTCCGAGTTAATTGATGAAATTTACAAAATTTTTGTCCCTTCAATTCAGAAATTGAAGGAATTTTATTTACTTTAGGAAAAACTATTTGTTTGTTTTTTAAAAGCACGTCAAATATTTGATCCACCTTTGTAATGTCAAAAGAATAAATTTTGGCGATGGCATTTCTCTTTATTTCTCAGGCCTTAGGGATGACAAACCATGTTGGTCTCAACTTTAATTTAGTCACGTTAACTTTGTCACCACTTCCTTCCGCCTAATCATCAGATTGGTCAACTTTGACATAAGCTACCTTTTTCACAATAAAGTGTTTTCTTCTCATTCTCTCTTTTTCTCTTTTTAATTGTTCTATTTGACGCACCTTTTTGCCAGTTGGCCAAGATCTATGAATTGCAAATTAATGAGTTTCTTTCTTATATCATAACTAACCGTTAATCTCCATTTGACAACTTCAGAACTCGGCATAGGAGTAAAACATCGATTCCTAGCATTCCTAAATATGGCCAGTAATCATCAACAGTTTCTCCTAAGCAACGTCAAATAGTGAACAAGGGTTAGGCATACTTTTGTCTCACCTCTAAAAAATTGATTATGAAAACTCTTTAACCATCACGCCTTAAAAAGAATTAGGCCTTAGATTTGAAAACCATGTGAAAGCCTTTTTTGTCAAAGAGGAAGGAAAAAAAATACATTTTCAAATGTTCATTTGGTTATCTCCCCTATTTCGATGGTGTATCGAGTATATGCTGGACTATGATTCCCATTTTCACTAGAAAATTTTGTCAAAGATTTGGATTTTTCAGCCCCTAGGCACTTCAGCCTGTTGAATATAGTCTGGGAATGTAACACAAAGAGAGGTTAGTTGGCAAAACTAACATTGAAGCGAATCTTTCAAACAATTTCGATGCGAGTGATATTTTGATTTTGTTGAATATTTTGAATTTGGCGCGCATGATGCCCCCTACATTTTGTTGTAGAACCCTTGAATTTCATTGTCAGCATCTTGCCCTCGACGGACTGAGATTGACAATTGGATCGATGTTGTCATTTTCATTTGGAGGTGGGTTATTGATTTCGTCATCAGGGATCATTTGGATTGTTTCCAAAGTGATGGCCTAGGCAGCACGCCCCATTTGTCGAGCAAGTTGCTCGAACCTTGTATTATTTGTTTCAATCAAAGGCATTAACACCGTCGCCATTTGTTGAGTTAACATATTGACAAGATTATGATGACTCTCATCAATTTGTTGTCAAAACATAGCCATTGAATCAACTATGTTTGTAGGGGTTCTTGTCACACCTATTTTAGGCATGTCAGGAAAGATTGGACCTTTGTTTGGTTGTCGTGTAGTAGTTGGGTTTGTCGATGACAAATTCCTACTAATAAAACCAAATTGTGGCAAATGTGTGCCAAATTGAGGCACATTTGTCACATAGGGCATATTTTGACTCTGAAACGAGGATTATGTGGATATATGTATTAAACCCACCATTATTTCCAACATTTGTCAGATTCCCTAAGTTTAAGGATTTCCACTACTTGGGGAGAATGGTATGTACCCGGGTACATAACCCAAGGAAGGCCATATGGAGGCCATGTTGTCGCGACAGTGGTGTTTATGCTTGTCTGTATATTAACGTTTGTCTAACTCAGGAGAAGAGCAGGCTCCAAATTGTTAGGAGGATTGTTTTTTGCCTCATTTCGTCCATTATTTGATGACGATGATGCTCTTGACATGTTTGACACGATAGTGCCACTACGCAAGCACATACACTTTGTTTTTCTTAGTTTGACACGTTTTTCTTTCAACAGTGGTCCCACAGGCGTGCCAATTTGTTTATGGCAAATTTTGACACTTATAATAGTAACAACAAATAATTGACAATCTCCTTGTGCAGGAAGGCAAATTGCTCTAAACTAGGCATATATCGACAAACTTAGAATGAGGATGGAATAGAATGTAATGCAACGTGAATTGTGTTGTGATTATGTAAATGTTATGTTTGATAGATTAAAGAAAAAGAAAGTCCAGAAATGTAAATTGATTGACAAATTGAAGATAAAGTACAAGAAATGTAAGAAACTGAAAGAAATCTAATCCTAGGAAAGCAAGAAAAATGGTTGAGAATAATACTCATTAACTCTTAACTCTATTTAGTCATTGGAGATGTTTTAGAGTAAGTGTGTGAATGAAAATTCTAACCCTTTACAATGTGTATTGAACTAGTATTTATAGGCAACTTAAGATTCTAGGATCTTGACACTTGTTCTTGGCTACCTTTAGATGTTGTCCATGTGGCTTTGACAATTTCTTGGTTTGTCACTCGCTCTTGTCATTAAGAAGTTACCACTTTGTCATCTTTCCACTCAGCATTTGTTAATAACCGTTGGTAATCGTCAATAACTATCAATTGACGAATGCCTGCTTGAGTTACTAATCCCTTAGAATCTTCAAAATTTTCTAAGTCTTCAAGTGACAAATCACCAAATCGACCTCGAACCTAAAAATGATAGTTGGTCATTACTAGTCTCCAGTTGTTACCCTGATCTCCCTTTGGTCTCAAAATCTTCTAAGTTCCAAATGACAAACTTCAGCTTCAACTTCCTATGATTTTGACATATTGGTTGACAAACCAAAGACTTTGTCAAGTTCACAATTTTGTCAGCTCTAATATGCCAAACCCTTGACTAATCTTCAAGCTATCAAAGTCGAATATTAATTCGAAATCTAACACTTAATAAAATTTGGTACCAACAATATCAATATCATAAATTCATAATCATTTTCCCAAAAGAGTTGTTTGCTAGAGAATAGGAATTGCATACTACACAACACAATACCACCATACTTGGTATGTGATGCTTTATTAAATTTTGAAATATTCAAGGAGAGACTTACAAAAATGAAAGAGTGCATTTTAGTAAATTGGGATTAATAGATGCCACAGAGATCAATAATTAAAGTCTACCTTAGCATTTGTAGGTTGCAGGATATGAAGAACCTAAAGTGTCCTATTTTTGCAATTATAAAGAATTTCAACACTAATATTTTTTTTATCATAGACTAATTTGTCCATCAATAAAATTGTTAGGGACCTATAGTGTTCTATTTTTACAATTAAGGACCTCAATACTAATTTTTTTTATTAAGAACCAGCTTGTCCATCAATGAATTATTTAGGGATTTATAATGTCCTATTTTTTGCAATTGTGAATGACCTCAACACTAATTTTTTATTGTCAAAGATCAATTTGTTCATCAACAAATTATCAAGGAAACTATAGTGTCCTATGAGGAACCTCAACACTAATATTTTTTTGTTAACTAATTTGTTCATTAATAAAATTGTCAAGGGCCAATTGGGTGTTTACTCTAAAATACAACAACTGCCAAGTGGCAATTCTACTTGTGTTCTTAATTTTCTTCACTTGTGTCACTCTGTTCTGTCCTCTTCTTTGGATTCTCCGTGATGTTTTTAAAGGTAAACATACCATACATAGTTGTAATTAGAATGTTGACCCATTTGGTTTGCTTCTTTTACTTTTATTTTGCAATGACTTAAATTTGATACTCAGGTTCTCTTGTTTGCCGGTACGTACTTAGGTAAGCGGTCAATGAACCTATGCATATGCGAGTGAGCCTTAAGTAAAATCTGAATTTTTGGTTGAAAAGGAAAAAATAAACCTTGCAAGTAGCATTATTTACAAGCTTTGTTTTGATTGGTGACTTCTCGTTCGTTGAAGCAAGTAATCACAATATATAACTTTTTATATAGTTTAATTTTCAGGTCATTTATTTTCTTGATGATAACAGAGTTTGGAAACTTCCTTGCTTCGGCTTAGCTTCAGGCATGCACCTTTCCAGTTCTAGGATAATCTAATTAATGTTGTTGAATGAGTCATATATATCAACTAGGTCTTGATTTCCTGTTTTGGTTGTTTCAGTTTGTTAGTCATGGATGATCCAACGATCTTATCGTTTGTTTTAGTTTGTTAGCGGTCTTTTGTTCATTGCTAGTTTATAGGAATCAGAGAGTCAGCTTTAAGTGATTTTTCTGTTTTGATGACTGATTTATTGTATCAGACTATTGAACGGAAAAACCAGTTTTCTTTCTTGCCTTTAGTCTTTAGCCTTGTAACTCTAACAATGTTACCTGCCTTAAGTAATGGAATATGTTCAAAGTTGTCAATGTTGTAATTTATCTTATCGTGTTTCCAATTACAGCAAAACAGAAAAGCATGCCATAATATGTCTCATTCTGTGCTACATTGCTTACGTTTATCCTTCTGCTTTTGTTCTTTTGAAAGCAAAGGAACTGTTTTCAGAGGCTATAATTCCACAGCTCTCTTGACTCTAGTCAATAAAAGCAGGGAGCTTAAATTTAGGGATTGAATCGTATAATCTTCTAGCAGTATTTTGTTAAAATTTGCTTTTGTATATTTATTTATCATGTTCATGTGGGATCTGTTCTTGCTGGCAACCTAATTCAGTCATTACTATAGAGATTGATGTAGCTTTAATTCCTTGCAAAACTATTATGCAGCAAAAAGTGGCTGTGTGTAATGAGCGAAATCTATTTTGTACAAATAATGTAGGAAGCAAATCAAATTAATCATTTTATTTTTCACATTATTATATCTATAGGAGCAAGTTCTTCTTATTCCTCCTTAATAAACTGTCAGCTAATTTATCAGTTCAATGGAATAACTGAAATGGTTCCATTGTAAACAATAGCGTTTGGCTATATGATCTGTGACTTAAATTTACATTGGTCAATGGTAAACCATGACGCCAATTCGTATCAAGCCTAGAGTCACCTAGAGACGTGTCAAGTGACAGGTGGAGCACCACATGTAACTATAGGGTGGTGTGGAGTTCATATGTACAAGCAATGCACCAACATGGAAGATATCTACTTCACCTATCCTCGAATATCAAATTACATGTAGTATACATGACAGCAAGTGAGAGAACTTGAAATTTTGAACTAAGGGAAATTGCAGCTGAGATCATTGCCATTGGTGTTTCTGTTTCATATTTGGAACATGTAGTAATTGAATAAATAAGACTTTTCCTACTTTATTTTTATGACAATTATTGGACATTGGTAGGAGTAGTTGTTTGTCGGGTGCTAAGTTGGCAAAGGTGATTTGAGGTGATAGGATAGACAGTTGCGGGAATTAATTAGGGTGGTAGATAATTGATTCCGCATATGTTTTGGAGCTCTCTCATGCTCCTCATTTATTTGCAACAAAATTACTCAATTACCTCTATTTTAAATTTCAATCCCTCTACCACCCATTCACCCCATTCTCCTCTATCAATGTGTCTTAGCCACCATCGACCACCGTTGCCTTCATTGCCGCCTTTGCTATCCCTACTAGTGCGACTACAACCACTGAATCCATCTTCCCTTTTATCCACATTTTATTTATATGAATAAAGAAAAATAAATTAGTCATCAACATATTCATCATTGAAGTATAATCTAAGTTTGATTCAATACAAAGCCGTAGTGCAATGAATATAAAGAAAATGACAGAAATATGATAGATAATAATCATAAGGTTTTAGACATGTAGTGCCTATTCATCGCGTCAATGTCCAAACCCCTTAGCTTGGTAAATGATTCCACTCTGGCTTTCAGGGTGAAGCACTCTTAACCTGCATCATAAGGAAGGAAAAATAATAAGGATTGGTTTTTTGAGGTGGGGAGCAAAGAACGATTTTCTGAAGGACGATGAGAGAAGGCAAGGCTGGTAGGGATGGTGGAGAGGGATGTAGAGGGTGGTGAATGGATAATTTTGTCTTTTAAACATTATTAATTTTAACTTTAAAAATTATTTTCTATTTAAAAATTTTATATAAATATTACATCTTTTAAATTTGAACCATTTAAAAGAGATATAACGGTCATAAATATGTGACCATGTAAAGATCCAAGACAAGGGTGTGACCAATTATCGGCCACCAATTAATTAGTGGTGACCACGATAAGGGTATGATTGATGGATTTTCTTTATGCTGCCCCAATCTTGAACTTTACTGTTTTAATCATTAAGAAGAAATAGCATTACTTGATGCCAAAAACAATGAAAAGGGACCATCACATTAACATCTAATTAAAGTCATGACATCTTCAAGCTTAATAAGCACTTGTAAAACCTAATAATCTGCAGATAATGATTTGGGTTTGTGTATTTGATTTTAAAAGTTTTTGTATTTTTTGCAAGTAATTATGTTTTACCTTTGAAATGTCTCACCCACTAATATCAGGAATCAAGATTACCAAAAATGTTGGCTACTAAAAAAACAATAACAAATGAGGCCAATTTATGCAAAATTGGCTTGTTAGATATTGTCCATGTTCTGAACAATTTCTCATGAGAAATACCTAATTCCATTCGTGAATTGTGCTAGCTATGGCCATGCCCCAAAAAATTTTAAAATTTCCTTAAACCACCATTGCTTTTTTAATACAAAATATAGTTAAGCCCTGAACTGCTGCATCGATTTTCTAATGAAAGACTTTGTTTAACTATCATAGTGTACAATGGTACATGTTTATTCAACCCAAAACTATCCAAAAGACCATGCACTTAAATGCTCTCTTTAATACCTCAATCAACGTCATATACTCAGCTTCAGTAGTTGACAATGTCACTTGAGATTGCAATGTCGCTTCGAGCTAATATTACATCTAAAGACTTGGAAAGATATAGCCTATCAATGACCTTCTTTTATCCAAGTCACCTGCATAATCAGAATCTACATCACTCACAACTCCATAGTTCTTCTAACCTTCAAACACCAATCAAACATCAATAGAAGCGCTTAGGAACTATTTGATCCATTTACAGCTTCCCAGTGTGTCTTTCTAAGTTTGCTCATAAATCCGCTTACCATACTTACTCGCATGTGAAAGATCTGACTAGTGCACACCATGACATACATGAGACTACCAACTGCACTAGAGTAAGGTACACAAGACGTGTCCCACCTCCTCCTTCGCTCTTAGACATTCCTTTGAAGGTAGCTTAAAATGTGTAGCTAATGGATTGCCAACTGGTTTGGACTGATCCATATTGAAGCGTTGTAGCACTTTCATACTATAATTTTGTTGCATTAAGCACAACCTACCATTATGCCCTCCTACAAATCTCCATTCCAAGAATTTTTCTTGCCACACCCAAGTCCTTTATCTCGCACTCTTTCCCAATCTGTGTTTCAACATACTAATTTCAGCCTTGTTGCGAGTGCAATTACCATATCATCTATATATAATGACATAAATTTGTGAACCATCTGGAAGCTCCTTAGAGTATATGTAATTATCATACAAATTTCTACTATATCCAATACCAATAAAAAAGGCATCAAACCTTTTGTAACATTGTCTCAGGGACAGCTTCAAGCCGTACAATGACTTCTTCAACAAGCAAACATGATCCTCCTTATTAGGAATTATGAACCCCTCTGTTGACTCATATAGATCTGCTCCTCTAACTCACCATGTAAGAATGTCGTCTTCATATCAAGCCATTCTAGCTCCAAGTCAAAATGTACTCACAGGAGCTAATAGGATTTTAATAGAGCTATGCTTCACCATAAGAGAGAATACTTCATGGAAGTCAACACTCTCCTTTTGAGTATAACTATTTGCTATAGCTTCGCTTGAACCTTGGGGGCTCAATGCTAGGGATTCCTTCTTTTGTTTTGTAGACCTATTTATAGCCAACTACTCTTGTCCCCTTCTGAAGTTGTACTAGCTCTCACGTTCTATTTTTCTGAGAGACTCAATCTCCTCATTCATTGCTATTAGCCACTACTTCGACTCCTTACTTTCTATTGCATCACGATAGGTACATGGTTCATCTCCAACTACACCATCCGCCATAACCAAGCCAAAGGCTATAGGATCTGCATCTAATAAGTCAAGTGCACAGGTAGTAGAATCTAGATATCTTTTTAGTTTTTGAATTTTCTCCTTTTTATGCCAATAACAATACTATATGGCTTTGCTTCTTTGGTTTATTCACCATCTCCTCATAGTCAGGTGCATCTTGTTGTTCTATTTCAGGTTGAGCAATCTCTAAAGTACTTGGCTGATTCATTGTATCCTTTTCTTGATTCACCTTCCCATAGTAAATCTCTAGCTCCACCTTCGTAGCACCATGATCTTTTCTTTCTCATCTAAGTCCTTTATCTATTTAGCATTGTTGCCTCGTCAAAAGTGACATGTCTATTGACAATGATTTTGGGTGAACTTGCCTTCTTTGTACACCATAGTCTATAGCCTTTCACCCATCGTGCATACACCAGAAATAGACGTCCTCTTGCCCTCGACTCAAGTTTACCATAACTCACATAGGCATATGAAGGACAACCGAATATCTTCAAATCAGAATAGTTTCAGGTTTACCCACCATACCTTTTGTGAAATCTTCAGATCAATAGCAGTTTATGGAGATCTATTTATCATGTATATAGTTGTATCGATTGCTTCAGGCCAAAATGATTTGATAAGTGCAGCATTTATTCACCTTGCATCTTGCATGCTCCAGAAGTGTTTTGTTCATCCATTTTGCAACTGCATTTTGCCTGGTGTTCCTAGTATAATATGGTGCCTCATTATACCAATATTTCTATAGAACTCTACAAATTCCTTGCTGCAAAATCCTCCACCATTGTCAGTTCTAAAAAGACTTCTTGGTTTGCTTCTTGACCATGACCTTCCAGAAGTGTTTTGTTCATCCATTCTGGAACTCCATTTTGTTGTGGTGTTCCTAGTATAATATGGTGCCTCACTATACCAGCATTTGAGAACTCTACAAATTCTTTCCTGAAAATCCTCCACCATTGTTCTTTACCTTCTACTGACCCCTTGGTTTGCTTCTTGACCATGACCTTCCATTACTTGAATTTGTCAAATACTTCTTCTTTTTCTTTCGGAAATAAATCCAGACTTTCCTAGAATAATCATCTATCAGAGAAGAAAATAGCGAGCTCCACCTAAGGAGTTAACAGGGTTGGACCCCAAACATCTAAGTGGACATACTCCAATATCCTTTTGCTGTGTTTGCTAGAACTTTACGTATTTTTGCTTTTCAAATACATACTTTCACATAAACCAATTGCAATTCTTCAGGCCTTTCAACAAGCCTCCGCTAGCAACTATGGCCTATTTTCTCACTCATATGATCAAGCTTGATGTGCCACAATCGTGTAGCATCATCATTTCTTTTAAAGGATAGATAGTAATGTTATCGACTATGCTTCCTAGTAATAATAAATCCTGCCGCAACTTTCCTTTCAATACCAACATTGAGCCTTTGATCACTTTCAAGAAACCACCTTCTCCTGTGAACTGTACTCTCGATTATCAAGGGCACTCAACGCATCAAGTTCCTACCCAGTTTTAGTACATGTTATGCTTGAAACGTCCTTTTAGTACTATCATCCAAATTTACTTGCATATCTCCTTCACCTATATAATTAATTATTCTATTACCTCCCAATCTAACTTTTCCCTCCTGCTTTTTGTAGGATGATAAAAAGCTTCAGGTGTCATGCGAAGGATGTACCAAAATCCAAGATCCACTCATTTCCTTTGTTACTTGATGAATATTGTCAAAGCCAATCCGCAACAGCTTCACTATTCAGAACTTTCAATTGTTATGTTGGTAGAATCTCCTAATTTCTCCTTTCTCTTTGGGCAATTTCTTCTAATATGTCCCTGTTTGGTGACAATGAAAGCACTTTATAGACTTGTACTTTTTGGACTTTGATCTTCTCTTGCTCTTGCTTCCCATCCTCTTTCCTGACTATGCTTCTCGTCACAAAACCAACTGGAGGACCTTTAACATAGTTCCATATACTAACTTCCAATGCTCTTTTTTTTATCAATGATTCTTTGACATTTTTTACGATATTGTACTACCATAAAGTATGGTATTACATAAATTATCATAAGACGGAGGTAGTGAAGTCAACAAGATCATAGCTTGATTTACATCTTCTACTTTAATTCTAGCTGATCCAACATTTGAGATCATCCGGTTGAAGTCATCTATATGCTCTTACATTGATTTTCCTTAAATATTTGAACTTTTAACGCTTCCTTGTAATAAAGATTGTTGGATAAGGTCTTTATGTATTTTTCTTTCCAGCCTTCCATGGTGAATCAGGAGTTTTCTTCTATGACCTCTTGTAGAACATTGTTCGCAAGGCTCAATTTTATTGTACTCTGTGCTTTGGCCATTATCTTCTCCTTGTTGTCATTAGTAATGACCCCGAATTTTTCTTTACCCTCCAACCTTTGCAAGACCTTGCTAATCTAGCAATGCCTACAGTTTCAGTTCCATAGTATGAAGTCGTTCGATTCGTCAAACTTTTCCACTTCAAATTTTGACACCGACATCTTGGATTTGAAACCAAGTGGCTATAGCACCACTTGTTAGGGAATATTAGAGTTGGGTACACCTCAAGTATAATAAACACTTTATGGATTTGTAGTGGAAGCATGTCCAAATTTATAGAGAGTAACATAATAAAATAAAACACGTAAATAGTACCTGAAGTGAGACTCACTTATCACTATTCACATAAAAAAAAATCAAGTGAACTATACACCAAATTTTAACATAAAAAACCCTCTTGTAATTTTGAGGGAAAAACCACAGCTAAACTCTAAAAAATATTTCACTATATTGAAAGAGCAATTACAATATAATGTATTCTAGTGAAACCTGCCCTTCTACTACAATTTGTAGTATTATAGAAATCTAAAATATTCCCAAAACCTCAGTGTATACTCATACTATACTCTTAAAATTTTTTACATACACTTTCTATTTTTCCTCTCATTACAAAAAGCTAATATTGCTTCTTCCTATATAGCTGGAATTGTTTTAGCTTTGGATGGATTCAAAAGTGAAATTTGCTCTCTATTTATAAAGGTTTCTCACGCCTTGCATTAAATGCAATTTTACATTCCCAACTATTTTTTGGTGCTGCCATGGAGGGAGAAATTTTTCTTCCTACTATTTTTTACTTTTGTGGCAAAATGGCAAGTCACTTTTTTTTAACATCATTGTTAGAAAGTGTGTTCAGGAAACACCCATTTTTTGAATGTTCAAATAATAATATTCTTTATCATAATACAATAAGCGGTACAACTGTTCAAGCGACTAATCTTTTGGATCAGTCAAGTCACTAGACAATAATGACACAGTTCAAAATGATAAGCCATCTCAGTATTAGTATAGGCTGTGTTTGGTAGAGGGTAAAAAGGAGATGAAAGCTAGTTAATTTAAACATACCAGTATTTTTAAAGCTTAATTCACCAAATTTTAGCATGAATACGAGTCTGTTTGATGAGTTTAACCTATTTTGATGTCTTATCTACCATGAATCACACAGCATGCACAACACGCGATCGATTGTGAGATATGGGATTATGGAAAGTAGATCGTCCTCGTGCCTGCACAGCGTTATCACTCATCAGCAACTTCGGAAGAAAATTCTTACATTTTGATGCCATTTTCAACAAAGCTTCTTTGCATACAATTAAGCTATTTCGAATGCTACAAATTAACGTGAAATGTAAATGACTTGGTCCAGATTCTTAGGTCAGGAAATCGTCTTCAATACCGGGGGATTTTTTTTTTTCTTTTTGAATGATGGAAATTTTCTTTTGGTTTTTGAAGAAACTTATTAGATTTTGATTATGAGATTAATTCAATTAAAGCCGAATCAGTTTTGTAAGAAATAAAATTCTCTAATCTTAATCCTTTTAATTTACAAGACTTAATACAAAACTCGATATTGTGTTTAAAATAAAATAATTGTTGAGTTATTTAAAATAAATTAATATGACTGATTCTATATTAATTTAATTTATTAATTTAGTCTATTTAAAACATTAATATGAAGAAATAATAACATTGACTCTTTTTCATAGGATCATTCGTCGTGAGGCACTAGGCGAGTTTGGACAGATTTAAGTCCAAGGGTGATTATTATACAAATGACAGCCGCTAAGTGAGACGGTGTTGATTTGGCGCATTAGCTGATTCAAAAAGTGTATGCATGTTTGACTGCGATGTTTTGGCTTAATGCCCACATAATCATGCACATAATCGCATCGGATCTATCAACATATACAATATTATAATAATCTAATCCTAATCTCCTTCCTTTGTGAATTGTGTCTAAGGCTAATATCGCTAGCAACCTGTAACTTAATTTCACTACATCTTGTAACAAAAGAAGTAACCTCGTCCCGACAGCTTGTCTGCACTGGAAGTCTCTACAGAGCATATGCAACCTACAGCTTTAAGATTCATTCCCAGGCTACTGTCGGTTACCTGTCTTCTTTTGTGAAGGAAGAAGTTTTCGAATCCATTCTATATACTCAAGATAATATAAAAGTGTAAAAGGCTGTTATTAATAGAGTTAATACTAATTTTAGTCCCTAATTATATTTATGAGTAATTTTAGTCCCTGACTTTAAAATAGTCAATTCTTGACATTATAAAATAGGAGTCATTTTTTTACCTTAACTCAATTTTATTTAACATCTCATCAATTAAATTATGAAGCTAATCTTAAATACACTTTTACATACTTATGTCATTTGAAATATAATAGAGTTTAAATGACTCAAATGAGTCATTCAAATTTCTATTCTAAATTATAAAATGACTCATATTTTTGCAATATTAGACATCAAAATGAGTTATTTTAAACTTTATTCTACTTTAAAAGCAAATGATATGTCAAGGTATCACTTAAGTTTACTTATCATCATTTAATTGATGAAATGTTAAATAAAGTGAAATTGAGACTAACCTTACTCATATTTTGTA